>VXBH01006349.1:262270-276547 GCA_013400035.1 Rynchops niger
CACCAAGAGGATTTCACCCCATTAATCACAACTCTCTGGGCACGGCCATTCAGCCAGTTTTTCACCCAGTGAAGAGTACACTTGTCTATGCCATGATTCACCAGCTTCTCCAGATTCTCTGTGGGGAACGGTGTCAAAGGCCTTAGCAAAGTCCAGATAGACAATGTCCACAGCCTTCCCTGCATCCAGAAGGTGGGTCACATGGTCATAGAAAGAGATCAGGTTGGTTAAGCAGGACCTCCCTTTCCTAAACCCATGCTGGCTGGCCCTGATCCCTTGGCTGCCCTGCACTTGACTTGAGAGCTCACTCAAGATGATCCTCTCCATGATCTTTCCTGGTACCGAGGTCAGGCTGACAGGCCTGTAGTTCCCCGGATCTTCCCTCCGACCCTTCTTGTAGATGGGCATCACATTAGCCACCTTCCAGTCATCTGGTACCTGCCCTGTTGACCAGGATTGTTGATAAATGATGGAGAGAGGCTTGGTGAGCTCTCCCGCCAGCTCCCTGAGTGCTCTTGGGTGAATCCCATCTGGCCCCATAGACTTAACTGTGCCTAGGTGCAGAAGCAGATCGTTGACTACTTCCTCCTGGATTATGGGTGGGTTGTTCTGTTCTCCATCCTTATCTTCCAGCTCCGGAGGCTGAGCACCCTGGGGGTAGCTGGTCTGACTATTGAAGACGGAGGCAAAGAAGGCATTCAGTATCTCAGCCTTCTCCCCATCCTTGGTTGCAACTTTCCCCCCAGCACCCAGTAAGGGATGGAGATTCTCCCTGGCTCTTTTTGTTGATGTATTTATAAAAGTTTTTTTGTTGTCCTTGATGTTAGTGGCCAAGTTGAGCTCCAGCTGGGCTTTTGTATTTTCAGCTTTGCTTTCATGTTGCTTTCATGGTTGATAAAAATGCCAATTGTTTACCTTCAAGTTGTGTCAAATACGCTTCCTTCTGGCTAATTAGTTCAAGGATTTAATTTGTCTGGCATTTTTTATAATTAGGCATTCTAATAATATATTGAAGTCCATTTTTAACATTTAATGTCTTTTACCAGATTTGCACCTTAGAGAAAAAGTAATTGCTGAAATCACCCACAATAATCTTCTTTTACTTCTTGTTCACATATCTTTCTACTATGAAATTTTTGCATTCCAGACTCTTTGTTGTCACTTTGTAAATATGTTGCATCACACATCTGATAGAGAAAGAAAAATAATTTTCATATCTGCTACATCAGTATTTATGGTAAACATATCGCATGTGTAAAGGATCACAGGCATTCATCACTTTGTCCATTCAGCACAGAAGTCCACGTTATTTTTTCTGTTACTGAAATTATGAAGCTTATGGTCCCTTTCTGCATCTCATCTTATGATTATATTACAAATAGGAAAACATTTTTTTTGGAAAAAAAAAAAAATTCTAAAATCTGAGTCACTTGGAGTCACTTGGCTCTAGTTTCGTATCACACATGGTAGATGATTGCAAATGGTGTTTCTCTCTTAAACTGAAAGAAATATGTAGTTAAAGGTTGTATAGTGTTTTTATGTAAGGTAATTTTTTTTTTCTTTTTTTTTTTGTCAGCTTGCTTTCTGCATCTGAAATGTTCAGTCTTGAAATTCTTTATTCTAGAGAGTTCTCTGAGGTAATATAAAGGGAAAATGTTACGCAATTTCCATAGCAGAACTTGCAGTAGTTGCAAAATTCAAGTGACTACTAACTTTGCTCTCTTTTTGGATCAGCTATTTTATATAAGTATTACTAATTTATTGTTAAGACTATTTAAACTTATTTTTGCATATTTCTCTAGATTTTATGATATTTAATAAAATGTTTGAGTCTCTAATTTAGGTTTTATTCTTCTGCCCAGTTTTTAGTTTTCATGGAAATTGTTGGAAGACAATGTCTTTGATTTTTACAGCTCTATAAATCAGGGCTGAAGTTGAATAATAGATTTGAAAAGAATTTCTGCATAATGCAGAAAAGAATTTGTAGGAATCAAAAAATTGTAAATAAATTAAGTATGAGAAGTAGTTTTGAGAATAAAATTGTTTACTGCAAAACAGCAATAAGTAACAGCAAATAATTCAGCTCTATTTATTTCACTATGAGACATAGAAAACCATTAATACCATTGCATTGGAGCTGATACTATAAGTGCCTAAAAAAATCAAACAAACATTGAAATCATTTACATGCCAGGTTCACACAATGACCACACAAATAAGATCTTTTGTCTTTCAAGGAAACATTTATATTGTCAGTAAATAGAAGATATGTGATTCATCACATTTTCCTTAAAGTGTGCTTAACCATATTTGCTATCCAAATGAGTACTCCATTTGTTGCCCATGGTGTAAGTCTATGGCTCATTATCTTGCAGATCCTCACAGTAGAAAGGGAGAGTGGACGCTTAAGCACAAAAAGACTAGAATTAAGTCTTTGCTATTGTGGCCTACCAAAAGACTTTTTTATGTTTACCCTCACAAGCATAACATAATGACCTTTGTTCTTCCAAAAATATTTGAGATTAAGATTGAAAATTGGAAAGATAATACACTTCAAAAATGATAATTTAATTTCTGTCTTTTAGTAAGGGCTCCATAGACCTTTCTTACATCCCTTTGGAAGTACTTCAGGCAACAATTAGGGAAACTTGCATAAATTCTGTCTCCACTACAAAACTGGTAAGATTTCAGCATAAAAGTAGTAATAATAAAATATAAATGAGCAGATCAAGCCCCTGGAGGATAAACAGAAGATTTACCCTGAAGATACCTATTCACTGAATAAATGAGGAAAGCAGAAATATCAACTAAATACCCTACTACTGAATCATGTTGACATTTTTTGTGACACATTACTTTTTATAATTTGAAAATGTACATACAAATAAGCAAAAAAACACTTGGAAGTTGTTTTGAGAAGTTTTACAGCTCCTCTCTCTTCTTTATGAAACTGCATATACAAATTCCCTTTTATGCAACCTGAAGAAAAATGTCTTTGGAGGCTAGAAGTACTAGAAATGCATGTGGTAAAAAGGCAGAAAATGGTGTGTCTTATGGTCTTCATAACTTCTAATTTCAAAATTATTTCATATATATGCCAGAATATTCATTAAAGAAAAACATTCAAGGAAAAGAAATTCTGACCCCAAAATTCAGAACTCTCAAATAGTTACTTCACCCATTGTTGTGGGAAGCTCGTAGGAGAAATTTATTGGTACCCAAATTTCCATACTATGACTTTCTAGGAGGAAAAGAGCAAATCTTGGGCAACTTAAAAATTATATCAGGGTATGTAAAAAACATAAAGAGTAAAGTTGATGTCATTGTACTGAATATGCAGTAGCTACCATCCTCATCCGTATAAAAAACACCGATAAACTTTTTTTAAGAACATGATTTCTGCAGCTACTTATCTAAATTTAAAAAGAAAGAGGAAAGATTGAAGGATGTGCTCACATCTCTTATTTCTTCTCATCGTCTGAAACATTTAACAGTACAGCAAAATTACCTTTGTCCTGGCAAAAGCTGTTATTTTCAGATACTTAGTTTAAATACTACTAGTTCATTATTCCTATGATAGGTATATCAAACAGCCAATGGGCAGTTTGTCTGCAGCTATGAATGAGGATCAGTATATAAACTCCACCTTATACCTGCTGTAAAGATTATCCTTTGGTCTGGCTATGATGAAAACTGTCTATTTCCTAATTAAGAGAATTACAATGTATCTTGTTCTTGTTTCAGATGAAAATTACCAATTTTTAAAAAGAAATATCACAGATACTCTTTTATTCACTATAAGACAGATCCATCTGAGTGGCTTCTGACTATCAGAAAAATCAGCAAGATCTACTTTGTTCTATCTGCAGCATGTAAAGTGACCTGGAGAACAGATTTACTAAAAGGAGCATTCTAAGCCCCAGAAAATTAGAAACTGTCTGAGCTCCTTGAAAGACGAGAGGCCGGTAATTTAGAATTACACAATGACAAAGTACATTTGCTGCTTTCTTTCTGTCCCTTTAAAGACCCGACAGACAGATTTTGAGACAACAGTACTACAAATGAAGAAATACCTTTTCCAAAACTATAAGATGGACTAATGGGATCAGCTTAGTAGGAGTTTATTTCCACAATATACGTTAGGTTGGAAACAGTCATAATTGAGTAAACTACAACTACCTACTACAACTACCTGAAAGGAGGCTGTAGTGAGGAGGGAGTTGGTCTCTTCTTACAAGTAACAGGTGATAGGACAAGAGGAAACGGCCTCAAGTTGCAGCAGGGGAGGTTTAGATTGGATATTAGGAAAAATTTCTTCACTGGAAGGGATATCAAGCACTGAAAGAGACTGCCCAGGGAAGTGGTTGAGTCACCATCCTGTAGGGATTGAAAAGACATGTAGATGTGGTGCTTAGGGACGTGGGTTAGTGGTGGACTTGGCAGTGCTAAGCTCGCTGTTGGACTCAATGATCTTAAGGGTCTTTCCCAACCTAAATCGTTCTATGATTCTATGATTCCAAAAAAGCAAAGGCTGATTGAACCAATGAGATCAGATTGTGGGAAGGAATAGGATTTTCATCCAGATTCTTTTCTGTAATCTCATTACACTACAAAAACTAGGAAAAGTGGCAAAGTGCTTTTTGATTTTAATATATAAAGTGTTTGCACTGAATATTTTAGAAATATAGAAGAATACCTGAAATTAAAGGTACTGTTCCAGACCCTTAACAAAAAAAAAAAAGAAAAGGCTAATAGGGATTATTATATTAGCTGAAAGAGCTAATAGGGATTTTTTTTCAACATAAGGTGAAAACAGGAAGCGAAAGGGCAGTAAATGTGCAGAGGGAGACTATGCTCTGGAGAGTGAGGAGCTTTTGAGATAGAGGATTGAGAGGCTCAGGTTTGTCTGAGGGATATTGTTACACGCAGCTGCCCACTTCAGTCATATGTAAAGCCAATACTGGGGTTTCTGGGACTTCTAAATATTACAGAAATACAACCTAGAAAGAATAAATTCTAAATTATTCAAATGAAGAGTGGTTATTCTTTCTCATATTTATGAAGATTGAAGGTTTGTGTAACATATCTCTATAATAAACTATGCAATCCACAAGAGAAATTCTTGCATGATTGTTTCATGATGCAGTGAAGCATTAAGAAGGATCTAGTACATTAGATTTCCTGAGAGGATTATGTACAGCTTGATATACTTTATGAAAAATATATTTAAAAGGTTGAGTTAATTTGCACACAAAATGTCATTCAAAATAAAAGTCGCACCCTATTACTCAGAAATCTCACCTAAATGGTGTATTGATACATTTTGATCCATTAGAAACAGGAGAAATTAAGTCAGTTTGCTAAAAATTTCTGTAAAATAAGTGAAAACTACATTTAGTTTATGCGTTGACTTGTTCATTTTCTTCTGGCTGTAGAACAACAGAGCAGGACCCTGTACCATCAAAATGGACAAAGCTAAATGGAGTAAATGACAACTTCCCAGTGTCTCTTTTAGTATATAAACAAGGTAGTTCAGTGCACCAGAGGGGAATTTAAAGGGACATTCAACTTGCCTTTTCCTTTTGCTCTCACTTCTGATCTGGGTTTGTGACATTTCCTTTATCCAGGGGACCTCAGAAAGAAAGGACTTATTTTAGAGTTTTTTGACCTTTTGGTTGAAGTTAGAAAAAGTAATTAATTTTGTTGGAAAAATAAAGAAAAATAACTTTAGTTAGCCAGATAAATTTCTGAATACAGATGCCTATAAAATTATCTTGAAGCTACTTGATGGAAACAATGTCTTCTGAAAAGTCATTTATCCCAAGGAGGTTTTTTTTTAGATACACATCTCAATGCCTCAAGATAAAACTGAAAGCTGATTCAGCGTTCCCAAATATCATCAAAAGTCCATTTAATGTCCTATAACTGACATGATTTTAAGACAAGAAAATAGATGATCAGCAATAACATGCACATTTAACTTTCAAAATTCAGCAAGGAAGGCACTCTTCACAATTAATTGTGAATAAAATATGGTAAGTAATGAACTGCTGAGCATCTACCCCAACATCCTCTGAAGTGTTTTGACACCCAGAGAGGATTATCACATCACAACCCCAAGGAATGAATAGATTAGAGTGGCCGGTTGCTGAGTGAGTTTTCTAGAGATGAGAGAGAGCAGATAAATGAAACTAGCCATAAAACACCCAAACTACATCAACACTATAGGAAGACAGCATTTATTACAGAAGAAAAAGTGTATCAGTTAAACCTTGATAATGAGACAAGCACTCTAGTAGTCAGGTTGAAGATCTTCAGAGAGACTGAAATACTACTGTCTTCATAAATACAATTTATTTCAAGAATGCTTCTAGCCTATTTCAACATTTTACTTCCTGTGAGAATGAAAACTGACTAATTATTATGTTCATATATATATATCGAGAGTCTTGACTACAAGCACAGTGGATGAATGAGAAGGGCACTGATGCGCAATAGGATGACAGACTACCATTTTTAATTGCAGACATGTAGGTATATGCCCTTTCATCACATTTTACTTCTAGGAGAAAAGTGTCATACTACTGGACATGTAGTCCCTTTCTCCAGTTCTTTTCACACAGGGTTAAGTATGAGTAAAAACCAGGGTGAAAGCTGCATCCATGTAAATGAGGTATCTGTCTACTTTCTTAAAAGCTAGAAGTCTCCCAGTTCACTTCCCAGTGTTAATACTGCATGTCAGGTTTTGGCCACTGTTTTTGGAGTGGCAGTCTCTATTACCATTTTCTCTCCCTTTAAAAATCCAGTTTGGCTAGCTGGCTGGTGGTGCATAGCCATTAGGTAGGGCATTTACAGTCCAGTCACATCCACACGACACACCTCTGAATCTTACTGTCTAACTTCCTCTGACTAATACCAGACCTATTTTTCTGATAAATGATCATTGTTGTCATTGACCATGAATAGCTCTGCCCTTGTGCATGTTTTATAACTTCATTTTCTGTTTCAGCTTCCTTTTTATGAACTGACTATTTTCAGTTGCTGAATTTCCTAAATGTTTTGAAAAGGCATTTCTCTTTGGCAGAGAAACATACCAACTGGCTAAGCAGCATCACAAAAGACAAGACAAGAATTAAGGTCTAAAACAGTATTTCCAAACAAATTTTCCCCAAATATATAATTAGGAACTCAGGCAGCTGACACTGACTGACAGAAGGAGTGCGCTAGTGACATTAGTTCACTCCAAATCGTGCCATGGCGTTCCCGTTGCTGTAGTATATACACTTCCCTATTCCGTTCCTCTAGTCTCTCCTCAGCTCTCTTGTGAGTCCAATGTTCAATTTGTTGACTGAAGGCTTTGCGGAAGGCTCCTGCAGGAGGAAGAGGGAAAACATTTTAAAAAATTTAGTACGGAAAATGAAATGGACAACTCTTCAGAACAGAAATTAGATATAAATTAGGCTCCAATTGAAGTACATCTGGTTCCACTGCTACGATGAAAGAATACAAATCTCATTGAAATTCAATTAAATTGACTCAAATAGCTTCTCTACCATTACTGCTGGTTTACATTCTCTCATTTCTATAAAAAATGGTTATCCTGATTCTTAGTTTCTAAAAATGCACGGGTGCATACAGTAGAGAGAAATGCACATGTCAGCCAACCAAACCATGACTTGAGAGAAGATGGACAGGGTCCATCTAGTCAGTAAACTGTTTCAGAGACTGGCCAACAGCAAACGTCTAAGGAAAGTTATAACAGTAAGGTATACCCTTTTCTTTTCTGATTTGTCTTGAAACCAAGACTATCTAAGGAAAACTTCTAATTCTCCTTGTAAACTTTGGATATTTGATAATCTACGGGTTCAGTCTGATGCTGCCAGTGACAATAATGGAACTGACTTATCCTGACTGCTCCCAAAAACATTGTCAAGTGTGTGATACAGAATCAATTCCTCATTTGAACTGGAAATATGGCGGAAAACTTCCAGCCTTCAGGCTTCAGGCTTCACCTCTACAGCGGACACAGCCAGGAAGCTAGCAAGGAAGCTACTCAACTATTCTTACCTGGCCAGCAATCAGTAAGAAGGGGGTCTTCCACACCAAAATTTTTGCTGCATCTCAAGCTCCAGAAATTCCTAAAAGTTGTACATATAAATCTGAAAATCTTCTGTGAGACTGTGAAGCATATATGTGCACCAATACCAACTGCATCCAGATAAATTCCCTGAATCAGCAGGAATCTCCGTCCATTCTTTACTGCTCCCAAGGACAAGATTTGTGAGTAACCCTTGGCTAAGACCTACATCTTACTGTATTATCATTCAGCCTTGGAATCATAGTTGCAAAAGTTACATTAGAAAATGGATAACAAGATATTAAAATCTTTATTAAGAACCTTGGAAATTAAGTTTTCCACTTACTGACTACATACGCATATGTATAAAAAACCCCATCTTGATTTCTAGAGTCCCACCAAGATGGTTGAGTCCCAGTAGGACTACAGGCAAAATTGTCTCTTGCACTTCCATGTCGTCAAATACACTATTTGAAATCGTCATCCTAACATGGGAGGAAAGGAATTATGTTAGATGATCTTGTTTCATTTTATCTAGTTTACCCAAAATCCCTTCCTGAAAACCACTATTGTCTACTTTCTCAGGGATAAGGACTTTAAGAAATCTAGGTGATATCCATTTTTTATTTATTTTCCTGAGACAAAACAGAGGGTTCGGTATTTATCAGATGAAAGAAAGGGTGAATACTTAAGAAAATCCAAAGGGCAAACATGGAGATACCTTTAGGATTTGAATTCTGAGACTGGACATAAAAACAAAGGGGACATTACAGTTCACTGTCAGGAAGGACAGTGAGAAGAAAGTCATGTGTCTGTTCTTTACATCAAAAATGTTTGTATGTGAGTTTGGAGCTTCACTATATTCATTGCATTGTTTAGTGTTAACTGTCTCTTTAGCGATAGAAACATGTTCAAACTGACAAAGGAAAAGGACAAAATTATCAAGATGTGAATTCCCAAAAAGAGAAAAGTCTAGATGTTAAATCTTTGCTTTTTTTCCCCTTCTACTTTCACACAGAGTATGATTCAATTATGAACTATGTCTATGATTAGAAACATTAGCTATGAATGGCATGATAAGAGGTACAAGAAGATGGAAGTTTTAACATTTCTTCACCTACCTGACTGATTTCAAAACTCACCTATTTGAAATGACAGCATGTCTTTCTCAAATTTGGATTTGTTCAGTTTATTTATTCACTATTCAGATAACATGATGCTCTTTTAGAAATTTTAGAGAGATTCTATTGTCCTTTCTGAACAACATGGATAAGATGCTCTTGTCCACTACTTCTCTATATGTCAGGCTCAGTCCAAAGGTTCCTTTCACGCTGTGGGTGCCTTGAAATTGGTGAAAGCAATTTTGAAACAGAACTAATTAGCTTCAACTAGCAGGTAGTACCCCAATATTTGTGCTGTAAAGTGAACAGAGTCAATGGATGTTTGGCATCACTAGCAACTGGTCTAAAACTTAAAAGAAAGGAAAAAGAAAACACATAAAGACAAACTTTTAAAATATTGTGTAGTTATTGTGGCTTGTTCTGCTATTATGCTTAGCAATTCAGGTATTTCTTGTAGCTTTTATTATCATAAAGGCTACCAAAAGACAATGGTGAAGCTGAAGAAAAACAGTTGTTTTACCTTTTAATATAGCACTCTTCAGACTAGGGTGACAGACTAATGGAAGAAGCTGGAAAAAACCTTAATTCTATATGTCTTACTACATACACATAGCATGTAGAAAAATTGTTGGGATTAAAGATGTAATATTTTAATTATAACTAACACAACGTATGATTTAGTAACCCTTGTTTACACATGCAGAAGTTTTTGGTAATTTTATTTTTAATACAGTTCATTTGCATCAACACTACTGACTACAAAGTACAGGGAAAAGTATGTACAGCATGCTTTAGACCATTTATTTGGCTTCTAAGCAAACATTCCCTGAATTATGGTCTAAATAATATTAGTAATCCATGAATGAGAAGATACAGGACTCTATAACATTACGCATCACCTAGACATTCAGCATGAAGTTACATATAATAGATCAGTTGTAATCAAACTATTGAGATTACAAAATATTTTTAGTTGTAAAAGAAGAATTTTATATTTATGTTTTCGATGATTATCTTTACTCTTTCCAGATTTCTAGTACAGTTAAGTCTTGTTATTGTCACCATCATTATTCTCCCCCTTTTGCTATTGAAATCTTTTCTCAGAGCATCTTTCTGTGCCGTTGTCTCCTTTATTGTGCCGAAGGTTATGCCCCAACAATATTATAAAGCCATTAATGGTATGTTATTTTTCTGTGACCGCTGTTTCAACAGCTAGAGGCTATTCTGCTACACTGATATGTAGATGAAGAAACTTTCAAATCTAATGATAATCATGTAGCACCAAGTTATCAAGTTTCACAAACAATTGAGGATTTGCAGTAGTTTTATATGCCTACATCTTTGTAAGCATTGGGAAAACAGCAAAAGAAACAAGGTTCCCCACAATAAAACAGAAAGCACCCATGTGGCAGTTACCTAGAAGGGGTACCTGTCACCCTAACCCCTCACTTTGCATGGGCTCAGCAGACATCTAGAAGCACTTACCTACCTGTGGCCAGGTGCCTTGCAGGCAGCAGCTGGTAGCATTTCAGAGGGGTAGGCTGGTGTGAGGAGTACTGCAGAGAAAAGATGGTGACAAAGTACTAGCAGCAAAGGTAAGAAATAGCAAGAAAGTTTAACAGAGGGTTATTGGGGTGGGAGTCAGGGAAGATGAGAGGCTTGGCCTGCTGTATTCCTTTGTTTGGAGTTAAATAGACTAGACTACCCTATTTTAAGTGAGGGCAACCACTGAGTGTGCAAGCTGCTGGGCATCCATGCTCTTTCTTTTTGGATAACTGTCTTAAAATCTCATAGGGACAAAAGGAGATCTGCTATGTCAGGCTCTGATGAGGCATTCTGTAGATGTTAACATTATCCTTTGATGTTACTTAGTTAGGAACACGCTGGTATACTCTGAAATACAGTAGGAGAGGCTATTATAGCAGGAGCATATGTCTTGTCTGTAATGGAAATGCAATGTTTTTGTCTTTGGAGGATGGCGGTATCTCTAAGGAGCTTTGGAGAACACTTGAACACCCATTCTCAGTGAAAGGGGGGACAGCAATCAGCAACAGCTGTGCAAGAACCAGGCTTACATTGAACTGGAAAAAAATAAACACCTCTCATTAAAAGGATATTGAACGAGCTGTCTCTGCTAGAGTGGGTAATGTACAGCCACAGGGAAAAGCATTATTTAAATGTAAGTCTTTATATTTCTAAACACTTTTTTCTCAGAAAAAAAATAATCCTAAACAACATGGACTAGACTTTGAACTTTAAAACTTTCAAATTCGGCAGTACAGATGCCAGTGTTTACATGTTTTGCTCCAAAGGCATAACACCTCGCCTTACCTCAGCTTGTTCCAAGCTGAGGTGAGAGCTGCAAGAAGGTTGACTGCTAAGCTGGTGAGCAGAATTTAACTGTAAATCTGCTCATTTCCAGGCTTCAGTTCCCTGAAAAAGGATTCCTGGAAGATGTTTCTATATCTGTGTGATTCTGAGCATGTACCTCCTCTCCAAGTCCATAACTCCTGTTGTTCCAAGGAACAAAGCAGGGCCTGGATCTCTCATTTTAAATATGGATATGGAAGGATTTAGTGGCAGATCTAAGATATCAACTTGGATAGCCCCTATGGCTAAAGCCACATTGTGGATTTAGTATTCCCCTCAAGTTGAAAAGTATCCTAAGCATTATAGGGTAGGTTGAGGTTAAATGAAGGTAAACTTCAGTGTTCTGTATTGTGCCACTGCACAGAAATTGCCAGTAATTTAAGACTCGCATGGTTTCTCCTTGACTTTCTACCCTGGTAATAAGGACATTTGGGCAGGATGGAGAGTTTATTTGCTATAGTAACTGCTCTCAGGATTGTTTATGTCCTAATTTAAACCCTCATTATACTAATTTCAGGAGCAAACAAGCTTAGAAATAGTTTTGGGAGCAGATAATTCAGAACTCCCTTGCTACCAGTAAAGTGCCTGAACCATTCAGCTGCTTCTTCTGTGTGTTCTTGCTGTACCTCTCTCCAGTCCTAGGTACGTTAAATAATTGATTGTACAATGGCTTCCCCGCCCAGCTCCCCATATTGTGGTGATGAGGGAAAGAGATGGGGTTGAATTTTTCTGCTGACAGATACAATTTTATTATCTGTATTAGTTTCTACCAACCACTTATTTCTGTGTATAGTTTACATTATGCTGTCTGAAATACATTCGGTATCATTCAAAACAAGTGGTGTCTTCATTTTGACACAGATATACAATCCAATTTAGGCAATACATAAGAAATATAATAAACACTGTAAAGATACAGATGGGATGGAAAAACATTATGCATTTTCTATGTTGAGTTCCTTAAAACTTCACAAAACCAGTGACCATGGCTTCATTAGCATATTATTGAGAGGGATTAATGGGGGAAAAGTAGAACAGACTCCAGAGAAACAGCAAATCTCCATATAAAATAATTCCTGCCACTTGCTCCGTGTTGTGTTACACTTCAAATTTCATGGCAGAAGGCTGTACTTGTCCTTCACTCCTGTATTTCTCTTGTGGGTTTTTTTTTCTCTTTTTTATGCAATGCAAAACACACAGGAAAAGAAGTGTGTGTATTTGGATGCCAGTTCACATAAAAACCAAAATGTAAAATTAGGACTTTTGGGAGAAAGCTTCCCTTAACAGACAACTCTACCTCTCATCATTTCCATAGTACTGCCATTCACTGTGATATTTGCTGTCATTTGCATGATCAGCAGCAACTTGAAACTGGTGGGAGACATAACTGGCAATAATGTGGTTTTCTCCTTTACTTGTGTACATGCATCTGGGTTTTGTAATTTTTCTCCCTTGACAAAACTTTTTTCTGCAGAAAGCAGACCTAAACATTATTTTGAGCCTCATGAACCTTATTCAGGCCATTCTGATATGCAGTCCTCAGTCATATAGGGTAAAAATTGTCACAGTTTATTTTAATTTTATTAGAATTTGTGGATAAAGGTGTGTAATTAGTGTGTAATTAATTATTGGATGGTAGTATCAGAGCACTGTGAATATCCTATCTTTAATCCTATTATTAGTTGAAAAAGACTCTCTTAGACCATCTTAAAACCAAAATTTTAATGTTTGTCCTGACTCTAAAAAAAATATTTAAAAAAAAAGTGTTTATTTTTAATAAAAGCAGGAAAAGTAGAGGAACTGCTGTTGCCTTGTTTTTCATATTTTTTACCTTATTTGTTTGAGATGCTCCAACTCAAGATGAATGAGGTTTTTGAACTGTAATTGAACTTATAAATTAACTCACATGGAAGTAATTGTATTTTTGCTTTCTTAAAGACACCATTGCTTTCAGAAGTAGACTCATTATAGTCTCTAAATGTAAGAGGGCAACTCAACAAATACAACAGAACTGAAGTAACATTCTTTAATCAGAAACCTAAATCTGCTATTACTAAAACTGTGAGGAGGGAGGGGGAAACAGCAGTGATTATACCATTTTTCTTCTTTTTTTTAGTGTACTTCATACTCTAAAATAATACCCTCCTTGCAGAGGATGTACACATTAAACACCAGAAATAAGGTCTTTGTGAATAATATGTTTGCTTACAAATTGACCTAAAAAATTTGAATGAGAGAACTTCTCTGTTTCATATTTTCATTTTTTAAATTAAAAACACATTTCAAAAGATAAATCTTACATATTAAAGCAAGGATGAACAGGACTTGCTTCCTGCTAACCTAAGATATATGTGTCTATATTTTCAGGATCATCTTGTACTTCTGTGAGTGTTGTGGTTTTGGCCAAATTATCCCATGGCCGGCGACAGATGCTCCCCCCCAGCCTCTCATACACAAAGAGGAGGAGGAGAGATTAAGAAATTTATGAGTTTAGAAGAAACTAAACTAATGAAATATTAATAATAAAATAAAAAGGAAAATAATGAAATAGATACAGTATATACAAAACTGTATTAAGTTCCCAGGATGACGTCACCGGCAGGCACTGGGAAAGTCCCAGGCTGAATGCAGCAATGGGTGGGCACTGGATTCCACAGATGGAGTCAGGAACACACAGATCGGGATCAAAGGCAGATGAACAGACAGCGT
>VXBH01006349.1:276608-294837 GCA_013400035.1 Rynchops niger
TTTTATACTGAGCGTGATGCATATGGGATGGAATACCCTGTTGGTCAGTTTTGGGTCACCTGTCCTGTCTGCTCCTCCCCGCAGGTGGGACCCCTCTATGCTTTTCTGCTTCCGACCCTCCAACGGGGCAAATAACAAAACTAGCTGACCTTGGTTGTTATAGCAATAAGTATAAGCTAGAGCCTTTCTGCATACCATTCCTTGGCACAAACTGTCTTATCACTTTGAATGAGCCGGTTTAGAGACAACATGCTTTTAATTTCAGAGAGATAGAAGAGGCCTAGCTAAGAAATGAAATTACTGAACAGAAAGTTGGTTCTGTTTTACCTCAAAGCACGACAGTGAGGCATGGGATTTGGCTTGAGAAGGTGACTTATAAAGTGCATGACTCCTTAATTGATCCTACGTGTGTTGCAGTCTCCCGAGCAACAGTCTTGCTCAGGGTGCAGGTTCATATGTCAGATAAAGGAAGGCTTGCCCACCCCTAAAGGGAGCTGTTACTTTCCTAATGTTTTTCTTATGCAGCTGGTGGTGCTCAACTAAGCCGTTTCAAGAAGCTAAACCAGCACTGAATGAGTCAGTGGTTTTGATGGGTTAATTTTCTCCTAGTTTTGGTCTGGTCTTATGAGTGTGGTGATAGCAGGAGGAAGGTGGAGAGAGTTTGTTCACAGGGGCAGAGACTGAGAATTAAGCCCACCCAGGGGAGGTGGGGGAACAGAGTGGGTGTCATTGGACTGTCTTCAGTGTAAAACTATCTGCATCCTCATTTCTGCCACAAAAGCTGTCCAGGCATTATACTGGACTGCAGATAGGATGAGTTTGAACTCTTAAACCTCTCTGCCTCCTTCCTGGGGAGGAAGCAGAAACTGAGAACCCATCAAGATGGTCTATGTTGTTCAAGGTATACATCAGTATGTATGTGAATTAATCTTGGCTTCAAGAACCCACATCTCTTCCATTTTTTCTGAGTAAAATGTGTAAAAAGACAGATCATTGAAGTGTCAGTTAAGTTTTCTAATACTGAACAGAAAGCAAATAGATTTATTTTTTTTAAATAGAAAAATAATTGTTTGGGAATTCACATGCTGGAATAATAAAAAGAGCTAATGTAGTCTCTTGATGCTCTTGTTTTGCTTTCATTACCTCAAAGTATACACTTATTTTAGTTAGCCTTTGATGCTGAAATACATATTTTTCTTCTCTGTGAACCCCTATAGAGTCTTATCTGATAATGTGCAGTTATTTTAAATGTTAAAAGTGTTAAATTAATTGGAAGGTCTTATAATTTGGTCAGTATATATTGCCTATTTGTGAATTTACCCACTGTAAATAAGAGCTTACCTTCTCTCCTTTGCTTCCTTTCTGCACCTGATTATGAACCAATGTTCACTTTTATGGTTGCACTCATTGTTACTATGTTCTCTCAAATTCCCACAGTGCTCATATATATCCTACTCAGGTAGAACTGCATGCTGTAACTTTAAGCAAAATAGTATAAGAATCAAGCATATCATCAAGCATAAAATTTTAGGAATGAATCAAACCTATTATTATTTTTGAATCACATTAACAAACAAACAGAAAATGTCAAATACAGTTTTCTGTAAAGAAACAAACAACCTGGACTAGTCATCTTTAAATTAGGAGAAATTGTGAGAATTTTTATTCCCCTGCATGTCTAAGCTTACATCTAAAAAAAAAAAAAATTATAGGACAGCCCAGTTTGGAAATCTTTCAATACAGTAATAGTGCAGAATATGGTATAGACTGTATCCTTTTATCTAAAGAGTTAGAATCATAGAATCATAGAATCGCTGAGGTTGGAAGGGACCTTTAAGATCATCAAGTCCAACCATTAACCTACCCTGACAAAAGCCACTTCTAAACCATGTCCCTAAGTACCCCATCTACCCTTTTTTTAAACACCTCCAGGGATGGTGAATCCACCACCTCCCTGGGCAGCCTATTCCAATGTTAAGTTATTTTTTTTCTTCTAAACTTTGAGTTTGTAGCAGTGAAGCACCCAGTGACAATAGTTTTCCAAAAACTTCTGGGGCAGTACATGTGTTTAAAATCAGGACATCTTGACTTCTTGTGAAAAACACACAGGACAATTTAAAAGAGCAATTTAGCCTCACAGTAGTTGTGACAAACTGAATAGGTTGGGATTGAAGCAAATACTTTCACGTAGGCAACCTCCTTCATAATTTATATAGAATTACAGACTCATAGAACAGTTTGTGTTGAAACGGACCTTTAAAGGTCACCTAGTCCAGCTCCTGCCCCTCCCTATCCCCTGCTGATAATTAGCTGGGACATCTTCAACTAGATATGCAGCTTCTGTGGTGTTGTATGTTGTAGCCTTAACTTTTGCACTTCACTTCTCTTTTCTTAGTTAAGAGAGTTGGTTAAATTTTGTATTATGACTCTCTGTGATTTTGATGGGGGCTCAGGGGTCATCAATAACCTGTTTCCTTTAAAAGTTTTTGCATCTTCAGTTGCATCAATCCAGATCTTCCAAATACACTCTAAAAGGGTCTTAAGGAGTGCTGTACTCTGGTTAGTTTTATTTGAAGCTATTTTTTGAGAGCTGTGTTCCATTTGCGGTTAAATCAAATTTACATGTAAACCACAAAGGTTGATTTGTTGCAATTAAGTGCTAACTAGAAAGGAAGAATTTCTCACCTGGGTCTGAAGCCAAAAGACAGTTAATGCAGATTTTGCCTTTTATTGGTCTTGGCTTATGTGTGAAAGTACTGGATGTTACTAATGTTTGAATACCTTTACTAACTTGAAAGATTCCTAAGTTAATATATCTTGGAGATAAAGAAACCTTGGCAGGGTTTGAATACATCTAGAAAATGATCCTGTCAGAATCATTGCTAGCAGATGTGCTGCTGGAGAAAGAGAATGTGTTGAGAGCAGAAGATTGTGATGTTAACTACCCTACTTGTTCTTGAACCAGATAGTAACTTTCATCTGTTTCAGCAAGGACACAGGCAAAACAACTGACTAGAGTATGGGTAAGTGAAAAAATAAAAACTAGAGGAGTGAAAGGAAGCAGATTTTAAAAAAATAAATTCTGATGTTAGTTGAACAGTTTGAAGTTTATTTTTTTTATAACCAATGAAGAAATTTTATTTAAATTAATGGCATAATGTTGAGAGGTAGAACTCATGCAGTTCCTCCTATTTTGTCCTTAGTTATTAACCAGTAAACTTTCTGTGTTAAGTCATGTAGATATTTCTCAAAGATAATGTGTTAAAAGGCTTTCCATATTTCCATTTTTTTTGTGTGTGTGGCCCTTATGTGTTTTGTGTGAACTTGTTTGTATCTGAGAAATATCAGACGATAAGAGAAATAGGCTTGTGTCAATGAACAGAGGCAAGATTGTACATGACAAAGGATATAAATCCTTAGGAATCACTTCTGTAAGATTTGTTGTATTACTTCTGCTAACAGCATGTTTTTCAAACTACTGTACCCCAACGTTTTTCCTGTAAAAGAGGGGAGTGATAGGAATATTGCATTTAAACATCTGCAGACATGTGGTAAGAGAGACCTATTCTAAAATCCTGGAGGCACTGTAGAACTGCTTCTGAAAAAAGAAGCTTACGAATTTCTGCTCGTACTTCGGCCCTAACATCCTCACTAGCAAGAATGCCTGTCGAGATGGGGACTCCCTGCTCTTGCACAGATGGATGCACTACTTCACTTCAAGCATTACTTATCATGATCCAGAGTGACTTATGTAAACGCCTAAAATTTTGAAAATGTAAATGTTAATGCTTTGTTTCTGAATGGTATTAGATAGCTTATATTAGCGGAATTGTGTAATTGTTGCCTGTTCTCTGCCATACATGGCAAATGGGCAGCTACACTTTACATGTCTGTTCTAATATGACTGTCCAGCGTAACTGAAGAAGATGAACATAGACAAGAAAATAGCTGTTTTAATGAAAGCTCTAGTTGTGTAGCCAGCTGTGGAATGACAGAAGGAGGAAGTATCTTCTTGATGCTCCTTCATGCAAGATTTAGAAACTGTTATCACTATCAACAGGTTGGCCAGTTGATTGGTGTTCTGTTGTGCTTTCTGGGGTACTTCATACCCATTCAGAAGAGGAAAGAAAGATTCATATTTGCAGTGAATTCACTTGGGGGCTACAGACAGATGGTCATTGTGAGTTGAGGTTCATGATATTACTTCTGTGTTTGAAAACCCTTGGTGGAGAACAGCTTTGGGTTTAGGTGGCTTTGCTCACTATATTTGTAAATACTAATTACTATCAACATTGGTGTCACAGGCTGCCAACAGGGTAGGTAGGGAAGCCATCATTTAGTGCCAGAAGAGACAACACTTAATTAAAGGGAAGGGAACCTACAAAGCTAACATAAGATTTGAGCTGATAGAAACCAGTAATTGGCAAGACAGTGATACACTGCCTTTTTTTAAGCAACTGTTTAAGAGTGATACTTCCTTAACAAAGTGAGTGCTGTATAATTCTAGTAACAAGCACTTCAGATATGTAGCAATACAGAAATAAATGTAGTTTCAAATTTGTGCTTTCCAGGAGAATTGTTGCTCTGACTTGCAGATTGTGATTTGTTGTCTTCTTCCTATAAAATTTTGCAGTGCGTGCTGTTTGGTGTAGTATCTAATGGATATCAAGTTAGTCCAGAAAGTTAATATAAAGAAAGAATTTTTCAACGAAAGAATTTTTTGCTCCTTAAGTAGTAAGTAGCACATATACAAACATCTTGGATTACATGTTTCATAGCGACAAATAAGATTTTACAAGGAAGTCAAGGTTTCCAGGAGGCCATCAATCAGTATTTTATTACTTTTCCATGACACTGAATGTCACCAGTTGTCAAGGAACCTTCATTACTAACTCTCGCAGGGGAATCTATGAAGTTCTTTATGCGCACCGAGAGCAAATATCTGCTGTGTTTTGTAAATATGCCCTTATTTAATGTTCTTTTCAGCATAGATCATAGGCTTACTAAGGGTTGAGACAAGCGATGAAGATAAATATGTACAGGGATTACAGTTCCACATGTTCTATTGTTGTAGTTTGGTAATTGTTAATTATATGTTGAATAAACTGAAATAACTAAGACCTTTCATTGTATATTTTAGAATCAGTATATGTTTTGCCATCAATTACAGTGGTGTTGGTGCCAAAGTATTGTTGGTTTCTTTCTTTTTGCAGTAGGTTTTTGATTACTAGTTTTTTATGCTTAAAACCTTTTCCAAATCCTCATTTAAATAAGCTGGTGCATCTTTATGATATTATCATACTTTATTAACCATTATAATCAATTTAGACGAATTGCTACTCAGACAAGACTGAGCATGTAACTACTTATTTCTGCTTGAAAGGTCAGTGCAGAATTTTTGAATGGAAAATGATAATTTCTCTCTTTTTGTGAGGTAAGCCTCTGCATGCAAGAAATGCCTTTCTTTTGTCAAAATCTTCCTCCTTTTTTTTCTCTAAAACAAGCTTTTTACACCCAGATGTCACTTACAAAAAAAGTGAAAAATTATTTTAACATCTTCCAAACTTGCTAGAGACTGTTGCTTAATACAACTTTTTTCCATGTCTTCTCTTAGATTCCATGTCATTAACTTGATCTTCATTTGAATAACGTAGTTGTTATAAATATTAGCATTAATATTAATTAATAGTCTTCCATTTTAAAAAAAAAAAAGTAATTTCAAGTAGGATTTGTCTGCCAATAAACACAGCTTTGGATAAAATTTAAAAATTAGGGAAAAAATATATTAAATCAGTTAAAAGACTACTAAAGTACTGAAGTTAATGTTGTTAGATCCATTCATGATCATGTTGCAGGACTAAAGAACCCATAGACTTATGTAGAAATCAAAACAGAAGGACAAAACTGATTAAATGCAATGAAGTTTAACTAAGTGAAGCCTAAATCATGTGAATTAAAATTATTTTCTGAGACTTCAGATAAACTTCTGTAAAATCCTGTGGTTTAGAAAGGTAATCCGTCTTTTTCTCTCTTGCCAGCTTTGTAACCCCTCTGCTACTATACAGACGGAAAAATAAAGAACGTTGACTTTTATGCTACAAAACAATGATATCTAATTGTAGATGTAGGTCATTGGATATAATGTGAAATCAGAGAAGGTAAGGATTCTTATCGCAGTAGGTTGTATTTTCTCCTGGTTCAACAGGGTTAGTTGGAAATTGGTTAATTATTTACTTTTGTGCCTAGGGATCCATCTCTGAGGCTTCACAGCTTCTGATGAAGTGGTTGAAAATTGCAACGGTAGTGTCAGCACCAAACCCATCATTGAAAATAGTGATTAAATTAGGATTAGATAGAGAGAAAAGGTATTTGCCCCAACTGCAGCTACAGCATGAGCAATGAGGAAGAAATTTCCTCAGCTGTGGTGTGTATTAATTGCATTTACCTCTGACAATTTCAGTCCTAGCAGGTGTTAGCATAGGTTGGTAATTTTCAAATGAATTTTTAGAATATTTCAACTTCTACACCACACCCCTCCAAACTATATGCTGAATTAAAGAATTTAAAAAAGCACTTTAATATATCCCTTCTTGTAGAGGTATGAATAAACACCAGGATTAATGCTTAAATAATAGACTTTGAACAGTCACAGAATATCAGATAACATTAATCTCTCCTGTTTCCAGGTTCTTAACTAATTGATGTGGTTTTCTTTCATGTGGCTTTTAACTGGAGTACTTCCAGTTAGTTATTATTTTATTTTTCACTTTTGGCAACTGAACTTCAAAAATAGACCTTTCTTTGTTTTCTTTTTTTTTGCTTTAAACATAATTGGACAACACATACAGCTCTTTCTGTGAACAATACTATTAATTGAATTCAAATTCTCTTAATTCTGACAGCTTTTGTTGGCATATGCTTTGAGAATATTAGAGTTCCTGTTCTATTCTTTAATGCTGTTCTGTGGCAGAACAGTGTTTTGTTTGCTGGCTTCGCTTTCACGGAAAAGAAAACAAGGTTGTAGCCACATCTTAAATGTATGTGAAGCTAAGAAAATTTAGATAACATTAGTTAACAATCAGATGCATGTAGATAACAAGACAGTGTAAGTGCATATACATTTACTGGGATATTTACAGACTTTCTCTAATAAGACATAATTTAGTTTTTGATGCCCGAAAACTGGTTAAAACAACATTTCCCAAATATGAGAAGTAAAGACAGTTTAACTTTGATTATTTTGGGTGAAAAGAAAAATAGAGAGAATAAATGTTCTCATCACTTTCCTATTTTAAAATACAGTACTTGATATACAGATAGAAACACAGTTGTTTGCTAGCCATCTCCCTTGCTTACAGTAATTCTGTATTGTATTAATATAATAACAAACATTCTCTTATTTATTTTGGTTCCCTTTGCTTGCTACAAAGGCTCTTGACTAAACACAAACCACTAATTGTAGAGATAAAGATAGGAAGGTTTTGCAGTTCTTAGGATTATGTAACGTCTACACTAAAGTGTTAATGTTAACTTAGACTTTTGCCCATTTTTTCCCTATATGTAGTCTTAGTAGCTATCTCAAGCTCTTGAAAAGATGTTTCATGTCTTGTTCAGGGTTTCTTTGTATTAGACAGTCCTTTCTTGGTGTACTTCTATTATCAAAGATACCGTGAAAACCTGAGAGGTTTTTGTTACTCGAGAAGAGAATGATGCCACACTTTTCCGATGCCACACTTTTCCATTGCCACACTCATTAAGATGTTTCTAATACTTTTTTGCCATTATTAATTTCTATCCCAGAGAAATTGTGTAGGACAATCTGACAAATCTTAGATGATTTATGGGTACAATTATGTTTATTGGTAAATGTGTTTTCACACACTGGATTTCTGGATGCAACAGGTGTGTATAGGCAGTGCTCAATATATCCATTGCATATGCCTGGCTTTCTGTGCTCATTCTAAAGCCAGGTGGCCCCTTTACAGCTGTTTACCTTTTAATGGGGGAGTCTACAAATTCTACTTCACCCTTTAGTGTACGATAGTAATTTGAAATTAGCCATTCCTAGTATTTTTATTAGGATCTGGGCTTAACAAAATGTCAGGAGAGAGACTTAATACCAATAGTCTTCATACCAAAACTAGTAATCGATGAATAGGAGAATTAATGTTTGTTTTGTTTTAAAAGAACTGTAATGTTCAGATGAAATATTAAGTCTTCTCCTTCAACCATTTTGCTAGGGTATCTTTATTCCCTAAAAATTGTATATATTGAATTGTTATTTTATTCTGTGAATCTGTATTATTACTTAATTTTTCAGCAGTTTCCAACACACTGCTAGGATCAGCACTATAGTCATTGTTCAGTGTGTGTATAGGTTCAAAGCACATCTCACAGGAAGAGTGGTGAAACTATCAACACAGGTAAGATTGTAAAGTACCGTCACGGGGTGGAGAATTGTTTCTTCACTCATTAAGGTTTCAAGTCAATACACTCTTGAAGGAACTGAAACAGCTTTTGTCCTTGTGCTGTGGTGGAGAAGAAGAAAGGACAATGAACAAATATTGTTCATTGGTGGAAATGGGGAAAGAATGGGAAGTGTTGACAGAATGTGGTATTTGTTTTGCCTTGCTGAGGGAAGTCTATTCCATGCTGAAAATATGTCATGCTCTATACTGTGATTAAGGGGGGGAGAAAAAAAAAGGAACTAAACCGAAGTAGCATAGTCAGCAAAATTAACAAATGGATTTTTTTATGAAGTGATAACAGTAGTTTCCACATGAAATATCTTTGGTATATTCCTCCAACTTAAGTGCTTCAGTTGTTATGCTACTATCAAGATGATGACGTTTTCTGAGAAGTGTTTTCTTAGGTCCAAATTACAATGTGAGAATTAGAGTATATGCTTAAAATAGATTTCTATACAAGTGTCCTATGCAACTTTGAAAATAATCTTGAGTGTGAACTGACAGACTCTGACCTACTGGATTGACCCTAGACAGCTAAGAAAACACATGGTAAATGCATGGCTTGCTAACTGATCATGCAGTTGGGACACAGCAGTGGGGAGCTGTTTTCCTGAATTTTCATAGTAGGTGAAAAAAGTAAATCTTTGATAAGATGCTCTAATTCATCAGTACCTGACATTTCAGTAAACCAACAAAATTGGTTTCATTACAGACCACTTTCTCTTTCCCTGTCTTTAAAACAAATCTCTATTAGCCACCTTTTGGGCTTTTTTTGAGTAACCTTTTTTTCCCTACCACTGAAATGAAAGAGAGAAATCTTCTCTGGATTGTTAAAAAGTTCTACAACTCTTGCAGATTGATAAATTACCTACAATTAAATTTTCTTATGCAAAGTTGTGTAAGGCAATAACTCCATGTCTACCACTTTTTCAATAAAATTATGATCTTATCTTGTGAGAAATCAGATACTTTACCGAAAGGCAATTTGCAAGCTACTGCACATTCATGTGTGTTAGAAACATGAAGTTTTTTTGAATTTTTTTTACTTGAATGGTGGTCTGGAGAAACTATTCTGAATTTTTTGTTCTCAAGGCTGAAGATTGTATGTCAACTTCCAAATTGCTTTGAAAGCAATCCTAAATAATGGAGAGATGTTTGGAGGGGAAACAAATGACTTGCCTGGTGACAAGTATTTTGGTATGGGGAAATATGCTACTATGTCTTAGCTCCCTTTCCCGTTAGTGTTAACCTATGTGCAGTTACCTACTTTCAGCAAAAGACTTAATATTTTCCTCTCAAAGTCTGGTAACTGCAATACTCTCCTAATTTTTGTGATGATCAGCAAAGTCATCTTGAGAATAAAATGCTTCTTTCTTTTCCTTAATCCCTAAGATTTGTATTCATGAGTTTTTGAAAGATTTAAGAGTGTCCACGTATGACATGATAGTGTCTTTAATTCATTGATAGGTTATGAAGTTGTTGTTATGGTCTTCTCCTTCTGCTAATATTCTTCTTGCCTTTAAGGGCTCAAAAACTTTTCTGTTAAGATTATACCTGATTAACTTAATGAAATTGGACCAGACAGATGGCCCAACATTTCTTGTTTTAGCTGCAGGCATAAGAAATATTTGTGTTTCTAAGGAACACCTCCTCGCCTCAACTTTTCCCTGGCTTTGATTAGTCAGTAAGTTTGCTACAGGAGAAATCACAGCAGTAGGTTCCATAAATGGGATAAGAATATAAAGGAAATATTGCCAATAAAACTGGACAAGAAATGGATAAATTTGGAATGAAAGAATACTCTTACAAATAATAACAGACTGGTGAATAATATGAAAACAACAAGCAGACTTGACTTCCATGAAAAAGGACTTGAGAATATTTTCTTTAATCTACCTCTTTTTGTGAGTCCTGCTAGGTTCTGCCCATGATAAATCATTGGGATAATTTTACTATTGCAGATTAAAATAATATTAAGCTTTCACTTTGAACAGTTATGGTCATGGACTACTATGGATAAAGGGTAGAAAAGCAAAAAAAAGTAGAAAATAATAAAGAAAGGGAATATGCAGCTTGTCTTTCTATTAGTGATTAAAAGGCAGATCAGGTATTGGGACCTACATTTATCTTGACAACTTGAACTTTGACAAAAGATATTAAAAGAATTTGTTTGATTAACTAAAACTTTAAAATAGTCAAAAGTCAAAATTATCAGTTCCTCTTGTGTATTTCTTAAAACAACAACATTTTAAAAGAATGCACATTACTTACCTAAACTCTTTAAAAAAAAAAAAAACAAAAAACAAAAAAAACCAAACACCTTTATCCATGGGCTTCTAAAAGAATGAAGTTTTCGACTACTCTCTGCCTCTCATACCTCTGTAATTAGAAAATTAGAGCTGTGCTACACAATACACAAAATATAAAATATACAAGCCACCAGAGGCAAGACCCTGGATTTAGAGAATATGTAAGTGCTGAAATACGCAGTGTTTTAGCAATTTTCTAAGTCTGCAATTTCATGAAATGTCCAGAAAATGTAAAAAAAAAATATTTATGTTATATTAGTCTATGTTATATTTGCAATTACTGTCACTTTCTTTTAATGGAACAAGACATTGTCTGTAAAATAGTTTACAATTTGAAGCAAAATTTTATGGGTCTGTTGCTTCCTATCAAAGTAATTTATTTGAGGTACCTGAGTTGTTTTCTGGCATCCCACATTAGTTCTCACTGTTACTTTTGTGATTATTTTAAGAAATATTCTTGTTGTCCATCTGTGTAATAGTGGAATTTTCATGTATTTTCTCATAGTACATTATGCAATTCTTAGCACTCATCCAATATGCCAAATTGAGAAACTATTTATTCTGTGCTCTTTGGAGTCACTAAAGAGATACAAATATTCTCCAATCCTACTCTGACAGCATACTGCAAGGAGGTGCATGAAAAGAGGCCTTTGTCAGGGTGAATTTTCAAGTACTGAAGTGATGCTTCCGTGGCAATAATTGCAGAACGGGCTATTTACTTTGAGATTGTTCTTGCTTTTCAGGTGTAACTTAATGTGTGCTTTTATAGCAGTTTGCATTATTTTCATGTAAATTTACTGAGGGTTTTTTAAGTATTTTACTTCTTGATTTCTGCTAGGTTTTATTTGTTTGCAGTGAAAAAGGAAGATATTTATTAAAAAATATAGTTGAAAAAAGCATTGGCACTGGTAAGGACAGAGAGACATAAATTCTGTTTTCACGCTGGCAGTCATCACACTAACAGACATCAAAATATAAAAATTAAATGCTATGTCTCTAGCTGTATTGGAGCGCATAGAAAATAAGAATTCAATAACACTTTAAAAAACATGCAAATAACGTGTTGCATAGATATCTAATGTATTGTACCAGAAAAAGGATGCTCTTCACTTTTTTTTTCTTAAAAAGCATAGGTTATAAAAACTTATCCAAAGATGTGTTAGCTCCATTGACAGCTCCTAGTCTGTTTTTATAGTCACTAGAATAATGGCAACTGTTAGGATTACAAACTATTTATCTCAAAGCTATGAGCTCATATTTTAACATCCAAAGTACTCGTTAAACATCCAAAACCAGTTTTCATAATCTTGGAAATGAAACGCAGATGACTGCTAAGTGACGTTGCTTTTAATGAGGACAGGAAGAGAGAAGGGAGCAGATTAAACTTGGAAACTACCAGAATAATAAAAAGTTTTTACTCAAAGTGTATCTGGTTTCAAAGAGTTGTAAATAAAATATTTAGTACCACAAATGATACTGTTATAATATCTAACAGTGAAGACAGTGCTTTCATCTTAATTATGCATATATTTTGCTTTTGTAGAGACACTGCAAACTTTTTTGATTCCATATACACTCTGTCAGTGGTTCTGTATTAAATTATCACTGTTGCTAGTGGTGGAATTTCTAAAATTGTATTTGAAAAGAAAGCATATACCCCCAAGTACTGTTTTACAGTGTCAGGGTGAGATTCAAAATGTGTCAAAATCATGACGTGTTTGCTGGTATTCACCACCACCATGCCTACTTGGCAAGTGGTTTTGTTATAAATTATTTGGAACTCCTACTGTTATTTATGTATCTGAAGAAAAAAATTTGGATTTTTTTTTTTTAATTGAAATATCTCATGTTTCTTAGTGAGAAGTGAACATTATTTATTCATTGGTATTGCTTCAGTGATAGAACAGTGATTTGAAAGCAAGTCAGTTTAACTCCTTACTACAAAGATTGCTAAAAATCAATACTTTGTAAGGAAAAGTTAAAGACTGTGCATTTATTTCATTTATTTATAACTTTTTTTTTCAATTTTCTTTGATACTCATCCAAAATGAAGTAATACATTTTTTTTTGAAATGCAAATTTAAATTGGTGCCTTTGAGGAGAAAACACTAGGAAAGTTTCTATGTGTATCAAAGCTTTCAAGTAAATTAATGATTGTTTGAGAAAGCAGAAGTTTGCTAATGATGGTAATTACTTCAGATGATCTAATGTTTGAATACTTATTTCCTGAAATATCATGTTTATAGAGGAGCTGCTCAGTGTATTGGCAGTTTTCCAATCTGTAGTAGTTGTATTGTGGTTTTCACATAAATTTGAAAATTCTTACTTTCACTTTCTTTTAGTTGCATAATGAATAACTCTTGCTTATTCATGCTGTTGCTCTTGGCTATGTGACTCTCAGTAGGGAAATTTACTGAATAATGATGTCATGGTCTTATGTTTTCCAGAATATTTCTTCAAAATATAAATGCCGCACAAACTAGGGTAATAAGAAAATGCATTGAGCAAAGTCTGTAAATACTCATGCTGAATTACATGTTCTTTTAGGCATAAGTTCAAAACTGCAAGTCTTTTGGGGATTTTCTTAACAGAATGGATTTTTGATAATATTGCTTTCTATCCTGTAGAGTAACATGATAGAGACTCTCTATATACCTCTATATAGTGAATCATATCCAAATATAGGAAGTCAAACTGCAATACTTATGACCCATTCAGAAGAGATACATATATTTTGCTTAACTTCTAACTATATGCATAGATTTACTAAAGAAAATCAGTATAAATTAGAAGAATGTAGAGTTCGCACAACAAACAAGTGACAGATTCCAGTGTCTTGACTCCCAGACTGAATGGATAATCTCATTTTCTGCGGTAGGACTTTCTGTGGAATAAGATGCTATTAATTTGAAAACAGCAGTGGAATTAGAAATCTGACCTTGGGGCAATTTTTTGTTGTATGAACTACACCAGTTATTTTCACAGAACAAATGAATGAGTAATGTGCAATGCTAAGGGACAGTACACTGTACAAGGGGACACGTGTGTCCAAGAGTTTCTTACCTGAAATAAACAGTGAGTTTGTTCTTTGCCTTTATCAAAGTGCTTTCTGTTTTTTCTCCTACTGCTTCAAAAGACAACTTATGTGTGCCTTTCTGCAGTAAATCAGAACCTATTCACTTTCTACATGTCTTCACAAAGTTCTGGATAAGGTATTTAGTGATCAGGTAAGATTTGATGATACTCGTTCAGGTGTGTAGTGTGTTAAACTGGGTGAATCTTTGTGACCGTCTGAAGGGTAGTGTTCAAATGTATCTAAATAAGACATCATATATTCGAGCTGTCAAACAATGTATAAATTACCTCAAGAGATATGAGTTGTTTGAGGTACCACAAAGAATGTTGTCTTTAGAGCAAATGTACTACATGCTTGTTTCACTGACAGTTGAAGCGTGGTTGGGGGAGAATGTTTTTTAGGAATATCGGATCTACAGTGTTAGTACTGCTTATAGCCTACGTTTTTTTTTGCTGCTTCATGAAACAGCTCATTATTGTTCTACTTCTATGATAAATGTAGCTAACATTCAGGAGTGTGATTTGGCATTTTGCACCTCATATATTAGGGAGGATATAGGGGGACTGCGGAGACAAAAGAAAACAACTGGATGATTCCCAGTTGCTTCTTTTGGGTTCCCTCGTCCATTTATCTCCTGGTTAAGAATTCTCATATGCTTATATCCAGCGGTTAAATAGAGCTTTGGTCTATAACAAGTGATCACTGTTGGCATCTCATTCATTTCCCCCTTTTATTTGGGTGGGGACAGCTGTTTTGTGTTCTCCTAAGGGGACAGCCTTGCCAGATTATCTCCTAACAGTCATAGCTAGATCAATTTCATACACCCTGTCTGTCCTTGATGGAAATATGACCTATCTAAGGAGAATGGAAAACAACACATATATTTGTCATATTAGAGATAGTTTTCTCAATTTATTTATGTTATGTATTCTAGAAGAGAATTAAGATTTCAGATCTTTTCTACTGCTTTCTGGGTTTTAATACTGTAACCTGATGCAGTTTCAAGGAACTGCCTTATGGGTCAACCTAGAACTTCCTAGGTGTAGAAGATGAATTTATGACACGTTATGTGCTGGTACCAGGGATTATTTAGTTTAAGAATGATTTAAAAAACAATTTATCTGTATTTTAGTTATAATTTTCAAAGAAAACCTATCTTTAGATTTTACCACAGTCCTGACAAACAGGAGAAAGTACCATTAGAGTTGTAAAGATAAGAAGTTACATATTTGTCGGCTTTAGCCTCTCATTTCTGCTCTAGTCTTCAATCTTAAAAAAAAAAAAAAAAAAATTATTCTGCTTTAGCGACATTCTTTGTCTTGCCTCATGAATTTTGGCACTTGAATAAGACTTATTTCAGTATTTAACAATAATTTAAACAATTATTTTAAAATAACATCTGACTGGTTAAGTTACTCTCTGAAATCAGGGTCTATGCCAACAGTAGTTTTGTCCTAGTCATAATGCTGCTATGAGTAAAAAAAATGCTATTCGCATATGTAACCATTGCTTATCGCTTTTTTCATTTTTTTCATGTCAGGTTGAAACACATTGCTGTCTGTGCACATGTTTGCACATTATTTAGACCTGTTCTCCAGATTAGTCTGGGATAGAAGAAAGGATCTAGCTCATAGAAAACCGTTAACCTGTCTCAAAGTAGTCCTATGATAGGGGTTCATAACCTCTGAAAGAGAGAAGAAAAGTAACATTAAAATGTCATTACATTTTTATTCAATCCTGAGCTAACACCCTCCCTTAATCAGGTGGAAAATGACATGGACAGCAACATGAGAACTAGCTAGCTGTTACGATACAGGCGCCCTTGACTGAAAGCTGTTGTAATCTGTCTCCTATACCTTAAATGCTTCTCCTGCACATTAGGAAAACATCTGTAAAAATAATTAATTGACCCTAATTTCTATTAACTGTCCAAGTGTGTAATAAATGTCGTGGAGCTGAGCAACTTGGGAACTGTGTGTGTATGCAAGGAAGTGATCTACAAGCTGGGCATAAGGTATAACTATGTCTTGCAGGCACTTAAGTTGCTTTTTGATCTTCAGAAGGTGCCAAGTGAAAGTAATGATGCCTGGTGATGGGATCCCCTCCCTAGGATTGAGCTACTTCAAGGTCAAGTTAATTTAAAAAAAAAAAAAAAATCTTATTTTATGGTGTGTTTTATAAATGGATTAAAAAAGTAATTGTAAGTATGCTAGGGCACTTGCCTTTCCTGGTTTTTGCAAGTCAGAGTAATACCAAACCACTGCTTATATGAAAGCCTTTTGACACAACAGATAAAAGATTTGGAAAAGCAAAAGAGTACCAGAATGTCCTCTGCAGTGAATTGGCTCTAGAAGGCCTAGCCTTACCAGAAAATTATAAGGGCATTAGACAAATAGTGAAGAAAGGAAAGGAGAAACATTGGGAGAATTATCTTTACATATGAACTAATGAAAGGCTTACAAAATAATCTGAAAATTCTTTGAAACAGCACAAGAAATAGTTATTTATTTTGTCAGAGGAAACAACAATTATTAAATGAGATTAACTTAGTCTCCTAAAGACAAATTGGGAAAACCTATGCCAGCTTTTTTGACGGGAATGGTGAGTAGGAAAGAAAAAACATACCCTTTTTAAAGGCATCCTCATATGACAATTAAAATTTCATTTTTGAACAAAAACTTTAAACTCTCCAGTTTCTTTACAGCGTAATGAACACCTGTAAATTTTGTACTCCTGTTGACTCATTCTGATGCTTCAAAAATAAGATGTTGTCCAGATAAACTGGAAGGAAATTGTTTCTTTAATAAGTGGAAATTCACTTTTAAGTTAAATATTGTTGTGACTCGTGATTGCCTTTTTCAGAGCCAAGCACTCAGAGTCCAAAAAAGAGAGGAAGAGATGTTTATACGGGGAGTGAGACCCATTCATGTAGTCTATGAGAGAACATCCATTTTAGGAGCCTAGACTATTTTTTTTATATTGTTGTCAACAGAGAAAGGTCATCTCTTAATTGGTTATAAAACTCTTTGGTTACTAAGAGAGACTGGGCCTCTGAGATTACACAGTTGCTTTATACTGACATAATTGTATGTTGCCACTGAAAGGAGCTCATGCAGCTGCTGGGTGAGCCTGATAGGGAATTGATCTGCTCACAAACTAAGATGATAAAAAAAAAAAAAAGAAAAAAAAAAAAAAAAGAAAGCTTTCAGCCAGATTAGTCCTCAAATCTAGCTCATTGTTTGGGTGCATGAATACCACTGCTGGCAAACACAATATGGGAATGCACAGGGAGAATGTAAGGAAAAGGGTCGGTGATTCTCACATGTGTTTTTTTTAAAGTGAACTGAGCCCTCAGTTAGCCGATGTGAGAATTCTGCTAGGGGATATATATTCTGAAATTACATAGGAGTTTGTCTGCTTTTCTGCCTTATCTTTTTGCGTATGCTGTGTGTCTGGGAATAAAGCCACATCTCATTGGCAACGCACAGAAATTAACTTTCTCTGTGGGCTGGTTGTTTCTAATTGTAGTCAGTAAACTTACGCTCATCTTCTTTTGAAACATCTGACATAGGTCATGCTTGCAGCAGGGAAATTGTATCAGAAAGAGCAGCCATCAAATTTAACATGGGAATTTCAGTCATAATAGAAAACCAGTATATCACTGCTGCAAGGAACACATAGAGCTATTTCAGGTCTTGTGGAACTAAATAGCTATTGTCTCATGCTACTAATTTGGTTATGTCTGAGTAATGCTCACACACTGGTGTGCTCTCCAAATTATCTGAGAAATGTTTCACCTTGCAATCACAAGAGCTGTTTTCCCCAGTTCAAATACTGAAATTCCCTTACTGACTAACAGTTCTCACACTACCAATTTCTTTAAAGCTGGTTTTTACAGTGATATATTGAAAAAAAAATGTGAAGTAAAGTAATTAGATTATCTTGCCTTATTTGTATTTCATATCCCAGTGGGTGGTATCACATTTGTACGGCAAAACTGTGTTTGGTGTTTGTAGGTTGAAATTTGCGTCGTCTTTGGCCTCAGTTAAATTTGCATCATCTTTGGCCTCGGTTAAATCCAGTAACAACTTTCTGTCATCCTTCCTTCACCTGCCCCTTTGCCCAGGCTTCATAGGAAGAGTCAGATTAACTGGCATAGGGTTAGTTACAATGTAACCCTTCCTAAATAAGGATGCGATGTTACCAGTCCTCCAGCGTACTGTAATTTTCTTAGTTAAAGGTTTATTTAAATAGCTAGACCAGAGAAGCAGAGGGCAGAGTTATGTTGTTGACTTTATTAATATCATCTTCCCTGCTAAAGGAAGTATGCTTCCACTCTCTCATAGTGCAAGATTATCATCCTATTTAAAAATAAA
>VXBH01006350.1:9047-98924 GCA_013400035.1 Rynchops niger
CAATAGCTCACATTAAAAAACAGATTTCTCAGTTGAAGTAGTGAAATGAGCATATCTAGCTAGATGACCTGGTTTCACAAGGTGATGAGAAGTTTAACAGCTTTCCTCTACTAGGTCAGCAGAAAACCTGTGAAATTGCTTACTGGTCACACTCATTATTTACTTTTTTTCCTGCTGCACTAATATAAAAAGCAAAATAATGATTCACCATAAGAATTCTAATTCCAATCCATGATGAACACGAAATATTTAGATGCGAGCCAGTAGTGCGTTTGAACCAGTTAATTTTGTCACTATGGACAAAAAAAAAATATTGGCTCTACTTAAAACAGTTTGAGGCTGCAATTCTTGAACCACATTAATGTTGACACTCAGAAACTGCATTTATTGTTATGTATTACAGAAAATGTGTGGAACTGCTGACCTTATAAGAATCTAGACTTTTATGATTATTTAACTGTTTTCAATCCTTAGTGTTTAATTAACTTAACACATAATAGCACTGGCTTGCTGAAATACTACTTTTCCCCAAAACATTCAACAGCTGATTGGTTTAAATTCCACCAATGGATTGCTAAACATAACAGAGAAATTGCCACTCAGTCTGATAACTTTCAGTAAACCTGATGGAGTTATTTTAGGAACTAAACACGCACAGTACATCCAGCTGTTAACCAGTATACACCAGTCTGATCAGAGTGATACAAAAGGGTAACCACTGTTATTCTAAGTGGGAAACAACAACAAAAAGAATACTGTCTGTATTTCAACCTCCTTCATTTACATGGAGAAGCGATGCCTCGCTGGCCTGACTGGCCAATCCTGCCAAAACCACGACACCTCTATGTAATATCGTTGCCAAGACCCCGGGCCACCTCTAGCCGCAAGGGACTGAAGTTGAAGCAGCACAACAGGTGCCCACTTTTTTGCCAGGGCACAATCCTGACTAGCACACACTGCCAGACTGCTTTCAATACCTGCACTCCTAATTAAACTGTCCGCCATTCTATGGGAACATACACATCTCCTTCATTCAACAGAACGTGATACACTCGTTAACAAATCAAAAGAGCTTTTGCTCCATAATTCAAGCTGCATTATGCCTCTGAAATTAACTGTGCAGACAACAAACACAAAAGAGAGTCATCCTCCTGGGGCATACAATAATCTGTGAGCAGAAGGGGTCACCAGCAACATGTCACTTCTCTGTCTCTTTTTGGGATTGATACAAGGGAAGCAATGAATTAGCTTTTTTCTCCCACAGTAACAACCACAGAGGCACTGATGTAGAGTGCTACTTCTTCTAGACTTTGGATTTCTGAGGCTGCATTGCATGACTGCATCCTGTACAGCCAGAGAAGCAGCAAGCTGTTCTATTTCAGCAATATTAATCTTACTCACATCTCAAAGATAACATTTGGATACAAAATAACTTTTAAGGAAAAAGCTTATTCTGAAAACAAGTAATACTAATTGACAGTAGTGGCACAGATACCAACAGATGAGAAGTTAAAGCAGACTAAAGCTTTCAGTTTAACATGCACTGAAATTTTAACGTTGTTTTAAAATAAACAGAAGACAACTGACAAAAAACTTGAGGACAGAGTCCTCTCCACACTCCAACTTTCAGTTGTAGGAGAATTTAGCTAGCAGAAGTTTTCAGAATGGCTGCAACATTCTTTCAGTATTCTTGAAATATTCTCCACAGTGCCAAAGTATTTTGGGTATTATTAAAATAAATTAATACAATGAAATTGATTTTTTTTTTTTTTTAATACACCCACCATAAGCAACCATCCCAAAAGACAATCAGTGTGGTCATGATCCCTTTGGTCACGCAGGTCAAGCTGTAGCACTGTGAAAGTGATCTGGGGGCCAAGAGAGAACCTACAGATTAGATGCATGAATTGTAAGGTCTCTCCTTGTCCATGGATGAAGCTTGGAATTAACACTTTCAATAGCAGTACTCACACAAAGCTTGGAAAGATGTTACCCATACTGCATGGATAATAAACACACTTTCCTGGGCAAGCTAATGGGGATAGTTCCCAATTCTTTAAGTCTCCCACTCATACTGGCTCAAGACTTCCTTAACAGGGAGCTTGGACCATTAAAGAAGATTTATCTGTATCTTTCAGCCATATCAATGATATAGAGTGCCACTTTTCCCCCCCAATGCCTCTGAATTTAAAATAAATCTTAGCTTTAGGTCTATCTCCCTGAGCTTTTTTCTCAAATTTATCGAATATCTTCATTACTACCCCACTGTCTTCTCCTTCCCCACTTACTGCTTACGAACAACTGTTTCACTTTACCTCTGTTCTCTGCCTTGTGAGGTTTTGTTTGTTTTAAAGAGAAAAGGATCCATACCATGACCTTTCTATTTCACTTGACTAGATTATGTTTGCTTTGCTACCTGTACAGAAATCATAATACTGAAAGTAGACAATTTATATACTGAGATACAGCAAAGATGTTGACAGTGCCAAACAAAAGACTTGTAACCTTGATCTTTTGTCTGCAAAGCAGCTTTTATCTTTTAAATGACATTTCAAATAAAAAAGGATTAAATAACACAAGTAACAGTACATTACAGATATCCGAGTTTTATCTTTCCTTAAAGTCCAGTATGACACCGAAAACATTACAAAAATTTCAATTGCCAATTAGATAGCTCAGTCTATAAATTTCATGGCCAAACCACCTTACAGCTAACAAAGTCCTCAGTTAGGAAATCATAATTGACATTGCAAGTTCTCAGGACCCAACCATTGAACAAAGAGGACCCAGAACTGAAGAAAAATGCACGTAGGTCACTGCAAGTGGATGGAAGGTTTTGACAAGCCATAAGTGCTATGCAATAAAAACTTCAAAATTATTTGCCTGCTCGGGTTCACGCGTGAGTGAACAGTACTCTGAGATCAGTAAGGGAAGAAATACCTACATTAAGGACACATGAAAGAATCTGAATTATAAGGAAGTAATTCAATAAAGAACAACACTACACATCTGACATCAGAAAGGACAAGCAAAAGTTAGCACTAAAAGGCATTTGAAAGCATACCAAATCTTAACTTCAGGAGGTACAGCACCCCTCTGAAGCAGCACTAGATTACCTGATTTGCCAAACATTAACCCATTTGTGTCTGGTCCTAGATAATCACCCTCCTACTGAATCTCAGAGGTCTGCACCAGAACACAGCATGTGTTCTAAACTGGTCCAAAGCACACAGTCTACCTTAAAGCCAAAAGGGGATGCAGTCCTTATTATGAAAGTCTGAAACACCAGATCAGTAGTCAGGATGGGGTCTCAGTATGACCTTGTGATTGTGAAAAACTTCAGTATAAGTTCCCTATATTCATAGCCAATACTGTGGCCCCCAGGAATATTTTACTACCTGAAGAGACAATGAGAAAAGCTAACCAGCCCTCATGGACTTAAAGTGAAGACCTACAGGAAGACATGTCATTGCTAATTTATCTTGACACAGTAAGGTGACACAGTGTCACACAAAGTGGATGTGACCTGTTAACAGTCCCTCTCAGTCTGTTTCTGGTCAGGTATCTGACTATCAATCACAACATTAAGTCTACCAGCTGTGAGAAGCGCAGTGGTGACAGCAGAACAGCACTTGTTCAGATCAATGTCTATGAAACCTTCAGACATGTAGTGATTGGCATCCCTTAGCCAGGCAGCAATTTCCACTGGGAAGTACAGATCCCTGTGCAGAGAACCACAAGTGGTGAGGGCTTTTTGCTTTGCTTTTGTTTTCAACAAAAAGGGTGCTTAAAGCTAGGAACGGTCACTGATACCAGTTTTCCCAGTAGGAGTTGAACTTCTGATGAACTACTTAAGCAGCTTTCCCTACTAGATCAGTTGCCATTTCACAGTTGATTCCTGGAAGAGTGAAGCTTCCAAATGGCTTGAGATTAGGGTAAACAATCTCACAGTTTTCAAAGAAATAAGAAAATAGACAGGAGAAGGTAGATGCAAGCACTACCACATGTAGGTTTGCCAGTCATGTCTTTAAGGAAGTCAAGATTCTACCTATCCATATTCCAGGATGGTATTAGGTCATCTTGAACACAAGAGTTTTCAGGCATGTACTTCTCAACTACTAAACGCCTGTCACTCAGAAAGAATCATATCAAGTTAAGATGAAAGACAGATGGCCATGGGAATGAAAGGCACCACAGACACTTGCTTTCAGCTGTTTTGAGTATTTTTACAGAAGGATACAGATCTTTGGAAAGGACTGATAGGAAAAAAATTGCTTTCCATATTTTTACAGGACATTATTCCATTAAGTTGGACTGTATAAGTAAAAATGCTAAAAAACCCCAATAGATGACTAGTACCTCACTGTTGTGAGCAATAAGAAATAAGATGCAGTTGAGAAACTCTGTTATTTAGAAATCTGTGCTGGAAAAACACTGGAATCTTGCATTTGTAAGACTAAATGAATAGCAAACGTAATCTGAGCACATCTAAATCCAGGAAGAAGGTTTTAGTCTTAGCCACAGAAACTGAGGATTTATTTATGCCATCATAATTAGAAAGCCAATGATACTGCATTACATTACAAGACTATATCAAGTCACAGAAAGACTAAAAGTTTCCCGTAACAATTAAAAATAATGGATACTTTTATCAATACTTGCTGCAGATGACGTCTTTGCTTAGAGTGTTAACATCCCATTTCCTGAATTAAAATGGAAAAGCTCAGAAGCATTTCAGAATTTCAAGGCCAGTCTTCAGGAAAACGGTGCTTAATTGTTTAAGTAGTATTACGAAAAAGTCATGAGAAGTAGAAGTGAAAGAAGGTTTATTTTCAAATTTGGAAGCATTTGTTCAGTGAAGATCTGAAGTCCTTTCACAAACTAAATCATACCAGTTTCTGTCAGGCAATATAAAAGTTAATACTAGTAAATTAACTGCATACAGGCTTGCACAATTATTTCTATACTACCCTCTTCACAGGCAAAACTCCAGTTCTGTAGAAGCCACTGACAAATACATATTTATACTTTTCTATTGAAAAATTCTAATAAACAGAACACTGGCTATTATGTAATGATTTTTGTAACATCCACTGGTATTCTGAGAATGAAAAGTGAATAAATATACGATACTACATACTAAGAAATCAAAATAAAGTTGGCAAAATAGTTTTTCTAGTTTAATTGAAAATATTTCATTTAACTATCGCTTTTCCTTTTTTTTTTTTTAAAGAGTGAACGAGAACAGCAGCTTTGACGATGCAGAGGATTTTCCATTTTAGTTAAAACCGGAATACTAGAGTGCCATACTGTACAGTACCCCTTCTATAAACATTAATCCTGATCCCTCTAAGTCCAGTGTTATGCAGGGAGAAAGCACTTTCATTCACTATGCTGTAACTAATATAATAGCAATATGCATTTATTTGATTTGATTCATATTCAGTAATTACTTTGGAAAATGATTTCTTAGAAATAGGCACATCCTTTATTCAAGTACCATAAGTAGATCTGAAGTCCACGAGAAATTCTGCCTTGCCTCCTCCCCACCTCACAATTCTCCTTCATCTGTTGTCACAAAGCAGCATTACAGAGTACTTCAGGAGCTATTGACACAGATGATACCATACACAGTAAAATTAGGGCGACTGAACACGTGCTAAGTAAGCAGTGATGGACAGTCTAACATTTTGTCTAGGGAAAAAAAAAAAGATGATAGAGGGTAACTACACCGAATGCTGATTGTCTGCCCATCTAATTCCAAATCAGAAGAGCTATACCCACCGTACACACAGACATGTGCACACGCCAAGAATTAGTTACAGCTATCTGAAAACTGTTAAGAAGCTTGGACACATAAAAAGCCAAGTTTTCTTTGGCAAGTATCAGACCTGGACTCAATCCAGCAAAAAGCAAGATTCTGATGCATGGGTCAGGAAGTCATTTTCTCCTCTGAATTTACACATTTTCAAGTGTTTAGAAGTTTGCTCAATGCTTTGGAAAGATCCATCATTTTAATTTAGCAGGTTAATTCTGTATTCACTATCTCTATTGTATTTTGCCAGTGAATTAAATTTATTTATTAATATATTTACATGACTTTACTGAAATGCCATTTGCACAAAAAGACAAATTTTCTCCTCAAAGGAACTATGGACTATATGTAGGTTTATTATATATACTAAGCCACAGAGTGTCCTAGACTTAAAATTTTCAGGCTAGTCCTATTTACACCTGATAAGAGTGAACTAAATGATGTCAAATAAAATGTTCAGTTAAAAATGGAAGCAATAACTCAAGTATTACTCAGTAAAGGTTATGTCCTGCAAAATGTGCATAAAAGAACAGCCTTGGAGGCAAAGCAGATACGTACTTATTGTAATGAAATTTAACATTCTTGATGCTTTTTGCTCAGAGGGCTTCCTTAAGTAAATAGAGGAGGGGTGGGGTGGAGGGGAAATACTGAAGACAGTTACCTGCAGTTTTAACAGAGCCTCCAGGACACATACATTTTAAAATAGAGAATGTCTCAAAAATAAAATTACAAAACCCTTTAAAGTGCTGATACATGGATTTCAGCTATGATTTGGATAACATCAGCACTCATACCACTCATGTTCTACCCAAGTATATAATAATAAAATAAAAATATTTGAGAACACCTAAATTTTTCTCCCCAAATAAACTTCTTAGCAAATATTAAATTTGCTTTGTCACATAACGAACCCTGCAAATTAACAAACAAAATTTGTTGTTCTGAGACACGTAACTAAAGCACAACATTTTTAAAAGGATTTTGCATACAATTTAATGCAGTTCATGACTTCCATAATTGAACTGAAATATCAAACATTTCAGAGTAGTTTACTCTTCACCACTGGGTTTGCTTTCAAATTAAGTGTAGGGTAAAAATAGCCAACGATCACATATGAGGTGACTCACGGTCTTAAATAGACCGTTATCCTGAACTTTCTCCATGAAACAGCACCAGAGTTAAAAAGGGAACTGGTAAATAATCAAACTTCAAGAGATATTTCAATACTTTGTTGTGAAGTGTTTTTTGTGCAGATTCCCTGCCTCAAACACGCAGAAACCAAAGCTACAGCTGGCAAAGCACTAGGCTTTCTTTTTGCTGATGGTAAACACAAAGTGTAAGAACACCAGCTCAAAACCATCATGCAGTTCAGACATTACAGAAAGCTTCCGAGATACTGACTCCATGTCCTGAATGGTAATTTACTGATTTCCTCCCCTGGTAAAGCAGGGGGTAAGGAAAGTTCACTCTTTATACTACTATTAGCTAGTACAAAGCTTAGATTACTTCCTCTCACACTTCCAGATTTTATCCTCAGCATAAACAACTGTCTGGATACAGTCCAAAATGTTCTTTCCAGCACTGCTCAGTTACGTGACAGACAGCATGAAGGGCAGAAAAGTTTGTAGAATGAATTGTTACATTCACAGAAAAAGGAGATTTCCAGTGGAAGGCTCAGAGAGCCTGAAGATTGCCTTATCTCATCCCTAGCACGAGATTCAGGAAATGACTGCAGAGGTAAGCAGCGATCTGGCAAAACTGATTTACACATGCATCAGTTCCTATTATCTTTCAGCAAGCACAAAATGCAAAGCTGTTGCATTTGCACAAGACAGCACAGATCTGAAGTACAGGGTTCATATTAAACAGGAATCCGTTCTTAAGCACAGCACAGTATTTCTCTATTTCCTGCACTTTTTAAAGTTATGTTCTTCAGGAATGTAATTAAAGATAGATATTAGTTCATCTACTGTGTCAGAGTTAAGAACTTGTAGAGTTGAGAAATGTACTGCTTTCTGTTTGCTTCATAAATACTCTTTCATGTAAGAGAACTGAAAAACAGGTTTATATTCAAAGACACTTAATTTTTATCTCAATTTCTTGCTAGATACTACCGTTTCAGCTATCTAATTTGTACCTCATGAATATTAATAGAAGAACAACAAGCACATTTACAATAGATTGTTATCATAACTTTTTTTAGGATATAGTATGTAACAAGATTATTATTTGAACTGTCTCTGGCAAAAACAGCTGCAATGTAATTTTTGTATTGATTTACCACTATACTTTATCTATGATTCTATTTTTGAAAAAATTAAGCACCAATTTTAAACCTCTTGCAATTTGAACATATGTTTTAACATACCCACTATCTTTCTATAGCGACCTAATTTTTAAGTTCCAAAGACATGTGGGAAAGATACTGTGCCAAAATCGTGCCAAAATTCATGGGAGTTGTACTCCCACTAATCCACTGAAATTAAACTTTGAAATGGAAAATTCAGATAGTATCTTGAAAATAAATATTCAGAGTTAGAATAATCACTGTCCTCATATTAGATACAAATTACAGAAAACATATATTACTGTCTACAGCTTATTTGGAAAACTGTTTAAACACAAAATACTCCTCTATACCCCAAAAAGCTTTGAGTACTGTACTTGTGTTTTCAAGTCAACATGGAAGTGGAAACTCACAAGGCAACAGTATGTTTTGAGAGTTTTAAAACCAAGTTATATTGCTGAAAGATACCTGATTAGTGCACCAGAACTTATACATTAATCACAGAACTACAAAATGGTTTGGGTTGGAAGGAACTTTTAAAGACCGTCTAGTTCCAGTGCTCTGCTATAGGTGTTGAAACCTCTTTCACTAGACCAGGTTACTCAAAGCCCCGTCCAACCTGACCTTGAAGGCTTCCAGGGATGGGGCATCCACAGCTTCTCTGGGCAACCTGTTCAGTACCTCACCACCCTCATCATAACAAGTTTCTTCCTTACGTTCAATTTAAGTCTACTCTCTTTTGGTTTAAGACCATTGCACCTTGTCCTGTCACTATAGGCCTTGGTAAAAAGTCTCTCTCAACCTTTCTTATAAGCCCCCTTGAAGTATAGAAAGGCCATAGTAAGGTTTCCCCAGAGCCTCCTCTTGTCCAGGATAAACAACCCCAGCTCTTGCAGCCTGGGTTAGCAGGATAAGTGCTCCATCCCTCTGATCATTTCTGTGGCCTTCCTCTGGACCCATTCTAATAAGTCCATGTCTGTCTTGTGCTGGGCACCTCAGAGCTGGACAACGTACTCCTGGTGGGGTCTCACGAGAGCAGAGTAGGTAGGGGGAATCACCTCCCTCGACCTGCTGGCCACGCTTCTTTTGACACAGCCCAGGATATGGTTGGCTTTCCAGGCTGTGAGTGCACATTGCCAGTTCATATCCAGTTTTTCACCCAGTGTACCCAAGTCCTCCTCTCAATCAATTCATCCCCCAGCCTGTACTGATACTAGGGATTACCCCAACCCACATGGAGGATCTTGCACTTAGCCTTATTAAGCCTCATGAGGCCCCCACAGACCCATTCACCCAGCCTGTCAAGATCCCTCTGTACGGCCCCCCATCCTTTTACCCTATCAACTGCACCATTCAGCTTGGTGCTATTTGCAAAATTTCTGAGGGTGCGCTCAGTCCCACTGTCCATGTCATTAATAAAGATATTAAAAGGTACCAGTCCCAGTACAGACCCCTGAGGAGCAACACTTGTTACTGATCTCCATTTGAATGTGTTACTCTACCAGTATAATTCATACACTGGAAATACGTACTTACTTTTAACAGTAAGGCTTTTCCATGATATTCAAATAAAATGAAAACAACTGTTTCTATAATAGGTATCTCCTAGTATCTCCTATTTCAGACCATATTTCACAGTGCAACCATTACTGACCCTGGCTTAAGAGATAGAAGAATGATAGCAACTTTTGATTAAAATATAATTCTGAAGTGGAAGCTTCATAACCTTGTGAAAAACAGATTTTATTGTCTAGGACAGGATAAAATACAAAGAAAACTAAAGCTAAGATTCTCTGAAATATTTTTGAACAAGTTTGCCTTTCATATATTAACAGTTCAGCCTTACAGGCAAACAAGTTTCTCATACCTTGCGCTCAGTGAAGACATTCTTTCTAATCAAATCTTCTGTTTTTCCAAATTTGGATGATGATGTGCTAACAGCAACTGTAGACACAACCTGCAGAACATTCATTCCTTCCAGTATGCAATTAATTAGTTTATAAGGATGCTATTCCATAGTCCTTTCTATCAGTCACTAGCTTCATTAACCAATGTCGGACAGGCATTAGAACATCCAGCTTAAAGTTGTTTCCATTCATCCATTTCCTGATAGACTTTGTTTCCTCCCCTCTTAACCCAATGACAAGATAATTACTTTGGTATTTCTTATAATAGTCAAGGTAGATTTTCATCTTTTCCAATGCCCTTATCCAAGAAGGTGGTGGCAAAGGAAGCCTGAAAACATTGATAATGTAAATTTTAGTGTTTCATAGTGACTTCTTTTTTTCTTCTCCAAAAAGCATTCACTTTGTAAACAATCTCTGGGCTTTAAGTGTCAACCCCAGAATGGTCATAAGCCTCCAAGTACTACTTAAACTTCAGTTTAAATATTTATTTCCATTTTGTAGGAAGAGAAATATAGAATTTCAGATTGTAGGGTAGTGCAAAAAGCCTAAAAATCTCAAGTAATAAACACTAAACACTCAAACCAGAAGACAGGGGAAGAAAATGCAGCAGAAATCATTTGGGATTTTATTGTTTTTCTTCAGTGTTCGGCTGACTGATTACTCACATTCACCAGTTCAGAGAGCATCTAGGGAATCTAATGCGAAGAGCCAAATTTCAGCAACAAAAAAGGAACTTCACCTATCCTTGTTGTCCATACGACCAACTGTATGTTTCACAATTTGAAAACTTATGCTATTTATTTCATTAATTGAAACACCAACTTTAAGTACTTTTTTCTGGATGTCCAAGCTTAATCCATTTCAAGCTAAACTAAAAAAAGAAACCCATAAATTCTAAGTTACATAACTCAGAGTAAAAAGTGTTTAGTCACAGCTATGAGCCAAACTTTTATAACCACAAAAGGTCATTCTTTTAGACAGCCTTGGTACATGAAGCAATGAACCACATGTAAAAGTTTTCTTTGCGCAAACAAGTCTATTTCTTATTATTTACTATCCTAATTGCTTACCATTCTGACTAATGTCATAATAAACAAAATAAAAGCTTAAATGTATTTTCCCCTTTGTTTTTCCTTCAGGGGAGAAGGGGAGGAGAAAGGAGGAAAGGGAATGCAAGGGGGAATTTAGCACTGCCTCCACCTGCTTGCAAAAGGTCAAGGTATGGAAATGTAACACTGACCAAAACAAGTATCTCAATTTAACAGTCCTCATAGGAATAACTTTACTCCCAATTATGGTTTAGTAATCAATGGATTATTTTTGCAAGAGACACCAATTTCTTTTTTACTTCCTGTCTTAGAAAACTTGGGTATACTAATACTAATAAGCCTATGCTAAAATATGTTCTAAAATCTCATGCCCTTATCAAAGGTGTACTACAGTGTTAATAAATTATTACTAAATAACAGCAAGTAACAGCTTCAGTAAAACACTGAAGAAAACAGTAAATGATAATGTCAATCTGTGAAATTTTGTGGTTAAAAATAGAGGCCCTAGGTTCTGGCTGCGCTGCATGCTCATTTTGACAGGGTGAAAGGAACATGGCTTCGCTCCACATCAGGAAGTGACAAATTCTATGGTGATTACATAAATCCCTCCAGACGAGAAGAGGTGATCTAATGTGTTTATTTAATCAGAAAAGTGACAACAGTCATTACTTTATTCTCTTTTCCTTTATGATATGTAAAGAAAAATAAGAATAAAGACAGCAAAGAGCACTCTCCTCTTCATTGTGAAGCCCTTAAATATATACACTCACTTAAATAGCCTTAGTGCAATAACTAAATATATTATGTGTAACAACACCCCGTATTTTTACTTAATTCTCCAGAAAACTTCATTCTCAGCTCTTTGTTTAAACTGATTGATACATCTCCTACAGAAGAAAATTACTAGAGCATATAGAGCAGCTTCTTATACGTGTGTGGTTTTTCATTCTTGTGTTTAATTTTTCACCTGTGCCTATCCATTTGAAAGGACTCTTACTGCACAATAATTAGAACAAAGAAATCAAGAGGAGTAAGGTGTAAGGGTATTACTTTTACACTTACTTCCTTCACTCCTAACTCACTAGATTAACCATAGAGAAGTAACTTAGAAAAAACATTTGTGTCAGCTATTTAAACTAATAACAGTCATCTCTATGTCAATGAATATTTTTTTCCTAGATAACTGTATACCATTTTTCAAGAGTTACAAGGGATTGTAATATAGATTTATAAAAATGTTGTGTAAAAAGCTAGCCTCCTTATCAAAGAGCAGATACAAGGAGAAACCAGGACAAAAAGATATTTGACTGCAATTCTAATGGCAAGCTACAGAGAATACTATAAAGCTAATTTTTTACAAGGAACTGCCCAAAACAAATGCATGGAAAAAAACAAGCCAAGCAAATTTAGTGTAATATGCTTTTTTTTTAGAAAAAGTTTAACTATTTTTTTCAAAGCATTGTTTAGAAAAAATCACACTATTCCCAGTGATAGAGCTTTTCATAGAATAGTTTTCCTTATTAAGACATATCTGACATGATACAGTGTTTCAGTTTTTCAGACATGTCCTGTAACCATATCAGCCAGAATGGAGCCTAGAAAAAAAGCCACTCTCACTCCATCCATTACCACTATAATGTGACCACAGTAGAAACAGTTTCTGTATCTTCATTACAATTTCACGAATAATTTTTTATGTATGAACTCTAAAAAAGTTTATCTCAATAGCACAATCATCTCAAAGTAATTGCAGCATTTAAATAACCCTAAAGAGAGCATCCATATAAAACCGATTGAGCCCAGATAAATCCTCTCTAAATTTTAGCATAGAACCACCAACATAGTCCCATGCCAAACAGAATCTCAGTCAGTGGCTAAAGCCAAGAAACAATTTGGTGGGACAGAGACTACCACCAGCTGAAGGAGCAGGCTGCCCAGCTCAGCTGGATGCATTGACCTCTATCTTCCATTTCCATCAACTTCTAGGGACAAGACCTTGGTCTGTTCTAGTCCACGAAATAGCATTCCTCAAGAAAACATGGCACCACCTTCAAAACTGGAAGTACTATAACAGATCAACTTGATTATTTGCAGATGACTTACTATCTGTTGGTCATAAATATACTACTGATTCTTAGAAATGCCTACAGTGTTTTGAGAGTTTGTTTTCTACTTTGTAGACAGTTGTTAATTGTTCTGTCCCCTGTTATCAATTTTCTTTCTCTCTCCAAAAAGCTTTCCAAAAAAAGGATTTCAAGTGGATCTGTACGTTATATAACACCTTAACACTAGAATCAGAAAAAAAGTGACAGTTGTCGTAATTATCCCACCTTCTTTCCCTACCACGAACTGTACCATGCCTAATTTTCCTCCAACCTGGAACTTCTTTGGATAAAACCCTATAAGAAGAAAGTCAACATTCCCCATTTCATTTGCGGGTTTTCTTTATAACCTCTCTCTCACCTTCAATTTATACAACCATCACCCTTTTCCCCAGCACAATCTTCTATTCACAACAGGTACTGCTCATATAAACGCTACAGTAATCACATAAGAATGCTGTGAAAGTTGTCAATTTAAGCGTGTATTACTAAATGCAAGATCATTATTGCATTTAGGCTGATGAGGAATGATTCTCTGCAGTGTGTTGAATCTCATCTAATTTTAGATTTTTATTGAAATACCATAATCAATTTCAGTAAGAGTGACTGTGTCTATTCAAGATACGATTGAACTGAATTGGCTACAAGCGTGGACCTCTATATTTCAAAATATGCTACCTGAAAATTTAGAACAATTGGCTTCAATTTTTCAGTGTGCCTTTTCTTCATGTATCAATATATTGCTTTATTACTATAGCACTTTTTGTGCAGCTTTGTTTTTAGAAACTTCACACAAAGCTGTGATTGCCATGTTGGAGTTCCATATGGGAAACTGGACACTTCAAAGAAAATTACACATTCTTACATGAAGAGTTTCTGAAGCTCAAACTCTTACGTCTGAGTTTCAGAATATCTGTGGATTTAAAGCCTCCTACTCTGTTATATCAACCTAAGTACACTGTGGTGAAACAATTAAGCTTCCAGATGAATGTTTAAATAAAAAAGTAAAGCAACTCTACAGCAGGTCTAGACTGTGTATACTATAACTCGTATGCTCATGGATGGAACTTTTTGGTAGTATTGCTTTAATCATTCTAATTACATTGCAGTAAGTTCCAATACTTCATCCCTTCTGTCAATGCTTCTAGTACTCATTCCCTTCAAGAAAGACAATTTATTAACTGCTATGTCCCCATACTTGAAAGTGCTTACTTGTGAACATTCACAATGGTTACTAAAAGGCGAAGAAAACACAAAGAAACAAAGATTTTCACAGATGGTCTTAAACGTCAAGGTTTAAGTTTTAAAGTACTTTTGTGCCTTTACAGTCACCCTCAAAGGCCAAAGCAGACTGCTAAGGACATATGCAGGCAGGTATTTCTTAAAGTCAAACTATAATAAAAATAATTACATTTATGAGCTCTGGAGAAAAAGAAACACCAAGTAAATCTCACTATTACATCACAAGCAGTGCTTTCTTAAAACAGTCATTAAAAGTAATGTTTGCCAGCTAAATCCAATTCCAATGCATATTATGGGGATCTCTAAATACAGAGCTTTCCTAAACTAATTTAGTGAAGGAAGACTGGCAGGAAACGAATTAAAATCAGCACAGCTGAAGGTTTTACATCATGAAACACAACTTACATCCCCATTCCTACTGTAATTAGCCTACAATCAACAATGTACCAAAGAAACCATCAAATGAATGAGAATCTAGCTCACTGACAGCTATCACTGAATTACCTTTAATCTAGCTGAAATTACGGCCAAGGTATCTCCCCAGTGAATACACATTCGTGATAAACATGACCTGCCACTGGATGTCATTACTACTACATAAGCGCAGCTGGAAGACTGTCACCTGTACTTAAGTAAATCATCAGAAGCTGCAGAAGAGAACACTTCAGTAACTATACGTACACTTGGGGAAGCCAAGTCGTTTGTATACGATACATTAATTCTTCATTAATTTTCCCTTCCCCTCCTGACTGGGGCATCAGCTGTGTCCCAAAACCTGTATAGCTTATACTTCTAAGGAAATTGCTTCATTGAGAGAAAGCTGCAAAAAAGTCTTTAGATTAAAGCTATGCAAGGTAAGAAAGGTAAAGTTACAGACAAAGACAGGTTTTTTAGTAGCTCAAAGATTGAAAAGGAAGAAGACAGAAAGCTGCAAAACTATCAAAGAAACTAATATGGAGTCTGAAGGGGATACCCCAGCACCATCAAGGGTCTGCTACAAGTAGTAGCAGCCTCCTTTCTCCCACCTGACAATGCCTGCCTGGCCAGCAGAGACTCTTCAGGTGTCTTACTGGAAGCTATGAGTGCCCTATCAGTTTTTAAATCCTACCAATCTTTTGTGAATGTTAAATAATAGTTTGCAATCAGGTATACCTGCTTTGCACTCTGTAAAACCCACGTAAATAAAAGTTGCCTGAGATGGACTATAAGAACACTCATGCCACGTTATCTGCCATTCGTATCTTGTGATGATGTGCCAACTTTCCTTAGGTGCAGTAGGCAAGGAACCATAATCTTTAATGCTGTAGTACTCCATAAAGCACCAACATACATCAATTTGAAAAGCTAAATGTGCAAGCATCATAGAGCAGCAGTCTATCCATTTCTTCCTGAAAACTGTTACAAACCATGGTGACACTCCCACATAATGCGACAAGCATTCACTTCCACAGATATTTAGAAGACCTCAACATTGAGCTGTCGGCTACTTAAGCCCAAAAAATTTCTCTGGACAGTTATGTTACGAAAATTATTAGCCCAGACAGGTACCCTTACTATCCAAACACTAATCTCGGAAAGGTATATTTCCCTATTCATTCCACCTATTGATAACACGACACTTGTGGCAGATAAAGATTGGGAAAGTTGGCAATCAGAAGAGAGGGAAAAAAAAAAATCAGGTAAAGAACAGGTGTTTAAAGAAATATTAAACACTGACCCTAACAGGGGCTGATAAAGACATTAGAAGAGGAGCATGCCTTTAAGGGGTCAGATCCTAAAGTGAAGTAAATTACTATCTATTGCCATCAGTGGACCTTTTTTCCCCATAAAACACAGCATGAAATCTATGCAGGATTTAAATACTGGGTGGCAGAAAAGGCCATCGTCTCAGCATCCAAACATAGGTGTACTATGCCATTTCAGATGCAAGATAGCACCCGAGATACCCGCGTGAGGCTGGACCACAGAATAGGGAAGAGAAGCTTCAGGTGACCAGCACCACTCTGGAAGGGCAGCTGGAGGACAGCCCATCTAAACCAGAATTAAAACACACCTTCAGCACCTGACAGATGCCCTATTTCTGCTGCACTGACAACAAGGCTAAAAGCAGTTTCTGAACAACAGTAGTTTATAATCCATTCAAAGAAAAACTGAAAAAAAGTGTAGCACACTGAGCTATGATCAGCTGTTCCACCAACAGTTCAGAAGACTGAGCTAGAGAGAACATCTGGTTAGGCAGCAGGGGACCAGCATGTCATCTGTTGCCCTGATGTAAAGTGTGGCTTGTGGGACACAGTGTTTATGCTCTGAACCCTACCTATAGAATTTCAAAGCACTTTCAGCATGGATGCCACTTGATACTTCATAAAACTGAAGGATGAAGAAAAGACTAAAGAAAAGAGACTTCTCCCATTACACGATTTAGTTAAGTAAATTCAATTTCCTTCATAGCACTTACGAGCCTTAATTCCAAAACCAGAGTATCACAAATAAGACAAAACCTGCAAGTGGATAAGCCAAAGGATTCCCACTACTTGTGATCTGGTGCCTTCACAGAAGAACCAAAGCATGGACACACAAAATCCAACCAAAAAAAGAGCACTGAAAGCCAGGCCTCAAAGGGGATGCCAGGGATATCTGCTGGCCCCAGAACCTTGTAATGAACATCATCTCTTGCTGATCATCCTGCTGCATTCAAGAAAGCAGGACTTTAAAACTAGGATGTAATTCAACCTCTGACTTCTGTGCCAAATTCTTCTCCTAGATTAAGGAAGAACTTAAAATTTTAGCTACGTGCTCAGCTGAAAAGGGTCACAGTATTAAAAAAAAAAAACAACACAAAACTAACACAAAACTTGGGGCATCACATGATTTCTGCTGAGTTTTACGTCTACCAATATTCCCAAAGGCTCACAGAAATACATCACTATACCTATTGTCCCTTAGAATTGGATTAAGAAAGTGTACAAACTAACAAAGCCTAATGAGAAAAGAGGAATACAGGGCCTTGAAAATCAAAATAATACTCTTGGATGTCAATAAGCCTAGAAAGGCAGCATCATTTACACATTTTAATTATGTAGTGCTTGAAAAAGACCCCAACAACTTATCTTTGGCAGGCAATATCTTGTTCTCAATTCTTTTTAAATTGTTTTGCCTGATTAGTATTTTCAACACATTTGCTTTGTAGAAAAGCGAATTTAAATCAAAACACAATCAACCACTCTAGCTGTGATCCTACCTGATCTCCAGGGTCTACAGCATCACTTCTAATGAACTTGGCAGCTGAATAATCTTTGAATATGATTTTAGAAAGGAAAAATTGTGATACTTCGCTCGTACTAAATTAATTACAAGCAGAATCCTCACTTAAGATGGGAGGGTGTTTACATGTATTTCAAGTGAGACATCTTACACATGATCACAACAGAGACAAGGCACTTAATTTATCACAAAATTAACCAGACCATGCCAGCTAGACTACATGCCTAGAGCCTGTGGCACCCCTTTTACCTTACAGCTTTTCTTTTCATGCGTAGGAAAAATAGGAAAGCCAAATTTTTAATAGGAACCAATACAAAGGATATAAAAGTTTGTTTTTAAAAAGTATTATTGAAGTAAACTGCAAACCTCACTCAAGCTTTGTAGTTCTGGTTCTTGCATTGGTTGCTGAGGGGTGCAGGGGGGATGAAGACAGGGACAACCACGAGTGGATGAAAGTGAAGATGATGATTCATGAAATTCATGTGTTTGAGAAAAAATGCCCAGTTCCAGTTTTTAGAAAAACTGGAAAAATGTGCTAAAATTATGGAAGTGGAAGTTTATTTCTGAATCAGTTTGTTGTTTTTGTTTTTTTTTTTGTTTTTTTTTTTTTTTTTTAAAGCAGAGTTTATAATACTTTTCTTTATAAAGGTTAAGCCGAAAATATTCTTTTACTTATGTAGTTATTTTACCTCATTCTCATTTTACTGAAATTGAAGGTGGTGTCACAGGAGAATAAAACCTCAACAGCAAAATTTTTAAGCTGCTGTTTACAATTTAACAAAAACTCCACTGTTCATACAAAACTTGTACAAACATGTATTAAAAAATATAATTCTGCTGCTCATTAAGTGTTGTCTCAAAGTCCACAATACAAAACATGCCTTATCTTCTTAAATTGCACTACAGTGTAAGATACAATATCCAGGCTGTCCTTTCAACAGTTTTACTACTGCTTTTCTTGGACTTACTCTCTACTTACATGAGCATTACTATAGTATTCAAGCCACACCACGGATACAGTCCTTTTTTTGTATGGATATAAATCTTTTGCCACCTTCTGTTATAGCAAGTATTCACAGTCCCCTTCCCAGGCAACCGAATACTCTTGCAAATGCTGCAAGACAAATTTACTTACGTCTTGGCTTTCAAAGAAAAAGTAGACAGACTAAACTGATAAAGCAATTGTTTCTTAATCTCTTTCACGGCAGAGAATTAGTTTCTCTCAATTCCAAAGTAAATTAAACATTTTTTGTATTTGATGTTTAAGTACCTGTAGAATTAACAGTTCTTTCCACAACAGAAGGAAAGGGATTTACTAGCTGAAGAGATTTGTCTCAAAGCAAGCTTTTCTGTATACCATTGAATAGATTGTGTTTGGTGTCATTTATTTTCAGCTAACTTTGAACATCTGCACACAACTCAAGTCCCTCTCACAGATTTTTATACCCCCCCCCTTTCAGACTAGAACTGCTGCTTTTTTATGGGTATGGAAAGTAGCAGGCATGTCAATAAAGCCCAAATGGAAAAAAATCCAAAACGTTTTCAATATAATATCAGTTCTAATTCTTTCCCAATTTTGTTTGGGACCTTTGCACAGAAAAAAGAGAGGAAAAAAACCCAAACCATTTTTAAATCAGTTCTGAGCAGTTTCGACTAATATGACTGTTGTATCTTTTAAGCCTTAGAATCTTACTATAAACACAGACAGAATATTTAGTGTTTCAGATATTAGGACTAAATAAGCCCTTAATGACTAAAATCGGTTCACTGCACAGCTTCCTGTGCTTGAAGGGGAAGAAGGGGTTTCTGTAAAAAGTTTGAAAAAGGAAACCCAAATTTGTTATTGCATTTCACTAGAGGGCAGGGCACAGGGAATGACATATGAAGGACCCTCAGTCATCCAAAGCATTATTTTTACTCATCAGTAGAGCACAGATTAGATTTCTCTGGTCTCTGCTATTTCCTAATCTCTTCTCTCCCCCTCACAGCTCTTCCTCCTTGCCCCCTCCAGCATTCAGTCTGGCATCTATTCCAATCACATTGGATGAAAAGTAATTATGCAACCATGTCCCTCACCAATGAGTACAAGCACCTATCACTGATCAAACAGACCCATGTAGGAAGCTCTTCAGCTCTGAATAAATGCTTGACATTGCTAAATGCTACCTAGAAAGCAGCCTGCTGTTTCTTTCATTTACAAATACTTGGAAAACGCTCAATACCAGCACCACTTTCCCAACAAGAAGAACCTGCCTCTGCTTGGAAAAGAGAAAAGTCCATAATAGCATTCAATTAGTTTTCTCACTAGAGAAGTCGGTATCACCTGTCGACTATACATAAGCATAAAATGAAATAAAGTGTGAAATACCATTGCATTGATATTAAAGCTTTAAGATCATCTGAAACAGAGTTTATTTAAATATGAATTTAAAGATTAATAGGAAGCAACTCAGAGGAATTTATTATTAGACATAGTAAAATGCATTTGTTATAATAATTAAAATCACAATTCAAAAAGGTCCCCTGAGTTCATCAGTTAAATTGTCCCAAATAAAAAAGTAAATAAAGAACAGCTCATTCTATTACGTAGCATAGTGCAAAAGTCACTTATTACACTGGTCACTCGGTTTAATTGAAATTGTGAGTTACTATGCAAGAGTTTCCATTAACCAGTTGACCTATGCTATGTAGCATTACTTCTGCAAAAGTGACCTTCTTAAACAGTTACAACCCCCATAAGCTATGAAACTGTCAGCCTCAAGAGTATTGCCTACGAGCACAAGAAAAATCTTTTTTGGCAACTAACTGAACATACGTAATTCTGATCCAGGGTTTAAGGACACTGCAACATAAGCATATCCAGTTAATGGCAATTCAGTGCAAGTGACAGAGAAACATAGGAAAAAAGTAAACTGAACTTGCAGAGGAAGTTCAAACCTAACAACTAACAGATTAACAAGAGACTAGAACTCTACAGTCACTGAGTGATAAGGCACCGAAGAAATCACTCAAGTGTAACCTTGAAAGGGTTAAACCAGAACTTCATAACTCATAAAAAAGGCAAACAAGATTATCATGCATCTCAAGGAGGAGGGAAAAAGCAAATCCATCATGGAATAAGAGGCGGGTGATATTGTATAGAATTTATTATGAAATGCTTTAAGGAGATTGTGGGGTTGTAGAAAACTTCTTGTGAGATGTTTAGGGGGAGAATCAAAGACAAGGAAAGGGAGGAATCAAGGTGGTCCAGGGGTGAACGAATGTGGGGAAAAATGGGAGATGGAGACTGAAATAAGCTCGCTATCTGTGCCTGTTTCTCCATTTAAACCACTGAAATATTCCACATACGAGATAAATCCCCTTACCCCCAGTACCTCAAAGAATACAAAGTAAACAATATGAAATGCTAATCATCTGCCATTAACTTGTGGTTTTGACACACAGTACATTTATACTAGTTAATTAAGTGTGCCCAAATTGGGCCCCCAAAACTGCCTACTGAACATGACGCCTGTTCTGTATTTGTATATTGACCTCTGGAAGCTCTTTGGAATGGAGTTAGTTGTCCTGGGGCAAGACTTTTGCTACATTTCAACAGTCCAAGAGTTTGACAATAAGTTTCCAGTTTTCTTCAGCTTTTCTTATTACTATATTATATACACAAATATAATATAGTATGTATATTTATATATAATGTATTCTATATACATATAATACACAATATGAAAAATATATTTTATAATATATTGTATTATAATCAAATATCATATTCCTATATAATAGGTATCCATATGCAAATATTTGAATCTATTTTAAAATAAAAATAAATATAACTACATAATATAATTATATAATGCGTACAATGCACATGGTATATATGTACATATGTAGCCATAGATGAAAGAATAACAACAAAACCTAAAAATATAGTTATTTAGTGTTAGATTTAAAATATTTAGCAAAGTAAAGGAATTATCATTTTTCAAATGCTAAATGCAAAGTAAACTCAGCATATTGTATCTATTGAACAACCCAAATGACCTTTCCAATTTGATGAATACTGTAATTTTACTGGAATTGGTTAAGAAATAATTACCAGTAATGCACCTGAAGTGACATTTTATACTCACTTTGCATAGTCAAAGAGCCTGCTGTCCCAGAGCTGATGAGTTCCTCTAGGACCAGAATGGAAGAAACAAGAATCTGAACCGTCAAATTTGTTGAGACCATCTTCCGAGTTTTTTGATGCATGGCTGTGCACAACGTCCAGCAGAACAGTGATGCCCATTGAGTGAGCAACATCAATCATTTCTTTCAGATCATCTGGAGTTCCATAACGGCTATCAGCATGAAAATGCAATGTGTTATGAGTGATACAATCAGAACGTAAGCTGACAATACTGCACATTACTCGTAAAACCTACATCACAGTCAGAAGTTTTTCATCACCTCGTTTCCTGTTGTGTACAAGTTATTTTTTCAGCCTCTTAAGTAGTATTTATTACAAACTGACAATTAAAACAATTTTTAAATTATAAAATTATATCATGCATGCAATGTTTTGCAGAAATGGTTTCAAAGTTTTATTCTGCCCTTTTAATCTGTCAATAAACCATATTCAGTATAAAAGATAACTGATACAACTTAAAGCTTCTACTTAATATTGAACACTTCCATACTTTCTAACAGACAAGAATATATTTGCATTACTAGAATAAAGTAATGCATGACAACTACAAAAGTAAATGTACATTCATGAAAGTCCTCAAAATACACCATCTGCTGCTGTCCCGCTTAGTTATTCACTTTAGGTAGTACACTACTTTCCAACAGGTTTTTAAATAAAGGGGTTTCTTTCCTGTGTCCAAGACACCTTTCTTTCAACTAATTATGCCAGTTAAAACTTCCTGTCTATCTATATTTAGCCTGGTTGTCACTTGAGCTTCACTAAGATAAAAAAAAAAAAAAGCCCACCAACACAAAACTCCCACAAACTCACAACATTCAGGTTATCATAATATTCTTAACAATTACCTGCATACCTTTTCCATCTGTTTTCACCCTAGTCTTCTAATCTAAGTACAGTCTGTTACGAGCATAGGAGAAAGTTCCCAGAGAACACAGAGCCATGATTTTAATCAAGCTTATTACGAACAAGTACTGTACAGTTCTGTTTATCATAAAAGAATGACTTATACATGATGTTTGTTACAGCCAAGAATTCCACAACACAAAACCCTTGCATAAAGACTGCTGAGCTAGAATAATTGGAATATGCTATGACAGCTGAAATTACTTATAACCTCTTTGTTTGTATCCTACACAACGTGTTTCACAGACAGCTGATCACTATGCCAAACTGATTTCAGATTGAAAAAGAAGCTAGGGCAAATACCTAATCCACTACTTTTTCCTTTCCATTAAACACTTGCAGACACACATATACAGGCATACTGATTTCAATGGATGGGAAATAACGTAAAAGACCAGAGAAGACTCTGAAGTACTTAAACCTACCTTGATGCTGCAAAGAAGCTTGTGACCTGGTAACCAAAACTGGCATAGTATGCATGTTCCATGATAGCCATCAGCTGGACACAGTTATATCCTATAAAAACAGAAGAAATAAACCAAACCAAACCCTGCCTTAAGGATAGTTAAAAGAGAATTCAACACCTGTAACATTCATTCCAGTCTTCTCTCATTTTAGCTACTTCTAACTCTAATGATTAACAGCTAAAGACTCAGTCTCTTTCAAGATGTAATTCCACCTAATAGTTTATACTTACATGATCTGCAATTAAAAATGGAACAGAATTTTTCAAGTGTTCTACCTATAGCTAGGTGTATTGAATCTCTCAGATTTGGGAAGCAGTTATACGTAGATATAATCTTAATTTAACTGAACAGCTTCTTCGCTTTTGACACTTGCAGTCAAAAAGTGTGGGGGTAGTTGCTGGCTACACACACTACACCTCATGCCCTATGGAATCTTTTTTTACCACGTCAAAAACCACTTTTTTCCAACTTTAATGATTACATTCCCCCTCTACAAGAGTCTTTCAAAAAAGAGAAAATACAAAAGTAATGTGTTTTTGTCCTGAGTTTACCAAAGAACCAAGGCAGTACAGAAGGGCTGGCGACACACTGTTTTGTGCGTCACACTCAAGATAGATCAGTGCAATATTAAGGAAGGGAAATTTAAAGGGAAAACAATACACTAACGATGAAGCCACAGGACTTACCACACATCTTAACTAAAGCAATCTTTGGTATCAGTAAGCAACCCAGATAGCTCGCAAATGAGGACTATCAGCAAAAGATAACCTTCAGGTTTAATCTACAGGCTGTTGAAACTCCCACCACTTCTCTTCACTAGTGTAACCAAAATCTTCACTTCATTCTTTCATTTAGACAAGATACTGGTTTCTTTTTTATTGTTCTTGGTTTTGTTTTTAAATTTAGCAGATATAAAAGAGTTACTATTAGAAGATGTTGGCATGAGCTCAGCAATTTGTCAGATTCATTGCTGCTTTATAATTCAGGCTCACTGAACTTATTTACAGCATTTTTGTAAATAAACAGCAACACAGCATCAAATTAATCTCATTCAGTTTGCTTGGCATTTATTTTGCTATGTCATGCACGTATTTCTACAAACTATTAATACCTTATCATTCTTAAATATAGATGTCTGAGTTTGTCCTAACAATACATTCCAAAACCAAATCTAATAGTCCTTAAAAAAAAAAAAAAACAACATTTAAACAAAAAGGCTTAATGCCCACAGTTTACTTAAATAAGAACAAACATTATCTATCATTTCTATATACACTACCTAAATTTCATACTGCTTTTGTGGTGTACCAGCCTTTTAATGACATTTCTGCCCCCTCCACCTGCCAAAGAAAAATCTCTAGGTAAAGCAGAAAGCTTTCATAATTCTATTAAAACTTATTAACCTCCTGTAACAACTGAAATTCTTTGGCAGTAAGGAAAGAGACACAGATACGTAACGTGGTATACAAATACACTTTTCGTTGAGGGCCTCCAGATATGTAAACTCCCTCATCTCATCTGCAAGCTCAACTTTATTGAAAGGCAAAAGGCCACGTTCTGTGCAACACTGACTTAACAGGTAAAACTACAAGAAAAACATGGCTTCTTCAGGCACTCCGATAACTAAATAAATCAAACACCACATAGGCACAGCCACCATCCACAGAGTTCTCAGCCACAGATGTCAGGATTATTTTACAGTTGAGTGTAACAAAACTTATTTCATCACACGGCAGTAAAAGTCGGCAAGTTCTAATACTGTCTATTATAGAAACAGTGCAAAGACACCACAGGAAAAAAACAACCATCAAATAGAAACTGAGGTGAACAGTTTTGCTATGCTTCCTGAGATAAACATGCCAGCTCTTTCAAACATCCCCTCCAATATACTAGAAGTCCTTTTCTAAAAGTAGTTTTAAAGTTTCTGTGTTCTGATACTTCATAGCAACTGCTCAGGGATAAAAAGTTTAGCACGCTTATTCTAGCAAACAGAAAGAACAGTCCTTTCTATCCAGGTATTTCTTTGTCTTTCCTTAGAATCAAAATTTACATTAGCAGAACCAATTAAGAACACTATTTTCTGAGGACTATATCACAAAAACGGGTTGTTTTTCAAGGTGAAAGCCAACCATTCCACAAGCAAACTGCTCTGCAGTATTTATATAGGCTTTTGCAATCACATTTTACTTAAAAATGTGGAATGGATTTTAATTCACATATCCTATTTCAGTCATTGTTTCTTCTCCATAGATGTCAGTTGTTTATAATTTTTGCTGCCCTAAGTATCTATTTTTATAGTACATGTAATCTGAAAATGCAGAAGACCTACAGACTTTTGATAATTATATTTTCTAATAAGAGCACAGGCGCATGAAAATTTTACTGCTGTATCTCAGCTATTACTTACCAAGATCCTTTATTCTGGGTAGTACATTGTATGTGAAGTTTTTATAAGAAGCTACTTTCCCTTCTGGGGAAGCAATTCCCACATGAGATTCATAGATTCTCAGGCTTTTTAGTCTCTTGGGGGAAGGATGCTTATGCTATAAGGAAAAAAAAAAAAACAAACCACACAACAGTTGTCATTAGGATACAACAGCTAGGAAGTGTTGTCACAACCACATAATTTGCACAAGATGAGAAACAGTTTGAGGTTTGTTTTGTTTTCCTTCAAGAGCGCAAACGTTTTAGAAGTAATTAAGCATTCTAAACTGTTAAAATCAAATGTCTATTTCAAACTAACATTCTTAATGAACAAGAAACTGGACATCCGTGATTCAATGCTTTTCTTATACCCTTTTTAAATTACACTGAAGTGTATAAACTTATAACAGCCATTGTACCATAAAGCTCTTCTGAGCTACTATGAAGCTCGTTTGAAAACAGAAGATGACAATAGAAAACCAGGTTTTTATTTTTTAAGTATACCTGCTTTTTGCAGGTATTTGACGTTGCTCTTCTATTCATAAAAGGACTCTTTTTTTCTGACTTAACTCAGTGAGGCCTTGTCTGCACCCTAAATGTTCTCGCCTCTTTTTCACTCTAGGTCACACAGACCACTGCATTTCCAACCACCACCCCATTCCTCCTCTCATAGAGAATCTAGGTGTCCCACAGCATCATAGATACAGAGTAGGTCACTAAATTCACAAACTATACAACTAAATAAGAGTTACTGTAGATTATGTAGTGAGAGTTTTTTGGGGTTTTGGGTTTGTTTTTTTTTTTATTTTGTTAAGAGATTTTTCCATGACAGTTACCCTTTCTTGGTCAAGCAAATGCTTCATGATTTGAGGTGGATGCTAAAATTTAACTGGAAACAGAGGTTGCAGCTCCTATAATATAGAATGCCGCATACCATTTTTTAGTGAAAACACCAAAAAGGGTAACAATATGAAATATCACTCAGTCTGAAGTTTCTGAATGTTCTCCTAGGATATTTTCCATATATCTTGTAAAGAGTTCCCCTCCTTATATCAGTGCATGACAGTAAGACAGCTTTAAAATTCAATAAATGCATTTTCCTGATATGAAAAACTAGGATTCAACTGGAGCATGAGCACATTACTTTTGAAAGCTTTTTTGGACTTCATACAGCATTGACTTATTATTGGAGTACTGAACTTCGTATTTGCAGCTAATTCTTTTGATAATTCCCAGCTCTCCTCTGTACCAGGAAGGGCCACCCAGTCATGGAAGAGTTATCAAGCTTGCCTAGCACAGAGAAAGCTAAAGTTAAAATACTTAATGGGTAACTATTTTTTAGATACTCTACAGGAGACTGAAAAAGTAGCTCAACAACATCCACCATTGAAGTCACTTGTTTCTGTCAAAGCCATGAATAAAAACCCTTCGTGTCTCATGTAGCTACTTTAACTAGTTTGCTACCCTCTTGGTGTGGAACAACTCTTTTTTCTTCCAAACGGGGATGCAAAGATGACACGTTACACAGTTTTATATACTTTTTGAAAAGAATACGTAAGCCTTACTATATATGCCTGTGGTGGGTTCCAGTGTACCCAATCGTAATTTACTTTGTCTTCATCACGGACTACATATCTTGCCCAAGGTGAAATACGATAGAGGAGTTCGCCATTTTGAGCTCGAATCACCACCTATAAAATAACCACAACATATGCATGCAGTCAGATATATAATTCATGTAACACTTCCCGTGTAAACGATAGCGGAGAATGAAATAGCACACTACACAAATTTAAAGAACACACAAATATACAATGCAAGTCAAGACAAGGAAGAATGACCGTGTTCACAAAGATGATTTGCAAAGGGATAGCAAACCAGCCACATCAGACACAGGAGTTATGTTCACAAGCAGAAGCTGAAAGGTAAGATAAATATGGAAGCTTCATATAAGTAATGGGAGAAAGAGCCTTTCCAAATGAATTACTATTAGGATCCCTAATTTCCCCTGTCATCGCTATTTCCCTGCCATATTCTTATGAATTTAAATAGACATGAAGTATAATGCCATCAAGATGAGATCTGTGATTTGTCTACTTGGCAAACAATCTAGTAAGCCAACTTTAATATCTTAATTCCTTCTTTGCTATGCTTTGTGAGCCCTAACCAATATCATATAGACCAGAACTACAAATCAAAACAAGCAGCACAGGACAGCTTTCAGGCCAAGAAAAGGGGAGAGAGTAAAATTTAAATTACCGAGTTTCTGCTGCTGCCTTTCAGTTCCTCTAGGTCCCTTCATCATTCTAGTAAGTATTATCATGAGTTTTACTTTCCGTATTTGGTTGCCTCTATTTTTACAACAAGAGATTAAAAGGCCCGTTCTTTTCAATTCCTTCAAAAAGCTCATAAAACTTCACCAGAAAGGGCGACCAAACACAACAAACCTAGGAGCCTTTTGGAGTATTATAATTTCACACAATAGCAAAATTGAAATAATTACTAGTATAATATTGTACCAGGACCTTGCAGAAGATATTGTATTCAAAGAGTTGGTGATCTTGAAAAGGCCACTTGTGCTCTGTTAAGTTATTAATTAAATACGTAACTTACAAAATACCCTTAGGAAAGGGTATGAGAATCAAAGGGTGGAAGGTAGCGTTGCACGTTTAGGAGCTAGGGACAACAGGTTCATGCTGTGCTGCACATGTCCCTTGGCTGCAGGACAACCTTATCCATCTCAGCATAACAGAGGGACCCACAAGCAGCTCCCCCTTGCTACTGGCAACTACATCACCCACACGGACTTGCCTTTGTCTAAATGTGCAGCAAGAAATTCTCACGAGTACAGGCTTTACAAGTAAAGTTCTTTTCTTCTAAGGAAATATATATTAGCTTGAATGACCAAAAAGGAGAGCTTCTCTCCAAGAACAGGATCCACTCCACACAGCATGCCATAGGAAAAATCAACCAACCACTGTCTGATGCCAGGCTAATGCAGGGTGCCCAGCATTTGAAGGTGACTTGCTCATTATCTGTATTTCTCCTCTTATTCTAATTAAAGCAGTTATCCCATGAAGCCAATTGTTGTCAGGCCTTTCTTCTTGAAATGCAGAAAGAATCTTGCTCCATCTCTCTCTTCTCACCCTACCTCCCCCATTCCTCAGTGCAGAAGGAACAGCACCACCCTGGTTTTGCTCGGTATTTTGGCTGCCATTAAAACAATAACATAGAAGGTTTGCAAATCTATAAACCAAAAAGGTATGAAAAAGTGAAGTCCTGAAATTCTTCATTATGCTTTTGTTAAAATGATGGCTGTGTTTTTGGTTTGGTTGTTGGTTTTCAGGAGCATTTTTTTTTTTGTAAGGAGAGCTATGGACATCATAAGAAGCCTCAAATGAAAAGAGGGGGAGGTGAACTTTTTCCCTCGCCTTGTTTCTTTTTTTATTAAAAGAATGACTTTTCTTTCCTCTCAATTCCTAACAAGTAGACTGGAAGACAACAGTTAAAGAATTGCTTTTTCACCTGTTGCAAGTGTCCTTCATTATTTTGATAGATTATTTGTATCCTTAACCCAACCATAGGAGAAAGTAAGACGAAGAAAAGACGGCCAAAAGGGCATTTATCCAAATTATATCAACACTATGAAGATCCTCCTGGCCGATAGCCTTGACAATTTGAAAGTTACTCTTAAAATAATAAGAATTATCTCCTCTTTGATATCAGACTTCTGATGAGACTATTGCTTGTTTTACGAATTTGTCCCAATTTACCCATCACCGAAATAAGATAACCATAATAATCATACCTAGCTACCTAAGCTAGCATTCCTTTTTCTGTAATACTCTAGTGTAATTTATACTATACAGGCCTACGAGGGGTGAGCACATTTTATTTTAAGAAATGAGGTAATTAATCTAAATTCAGAATACTATTTAATTAGATGTAGTACTGTTTTAATACAAAGATAATACTGGAGGGGAAAAAGAAGGTTATTTATTATGAAATACTAAAATCAGTCATGCATACTCTTTAATTTAGTCCATTAAGCAATGAGAAACACTTAAAAAAACAGAAACACCTTTAAATAAGCAACCAGTTATTTAACTTTTTTTTTTACCCACACTTCCACAGTTACCGTTAACACATGCAGCATCTCTCTGCATCCCTTTCTTCTGAAATCCCATAACAACTTTTGTTATTCCATAGTCACTCAAATTGACTGTATTTTCCCTTGTTTATGAGCATCTCTGCACTTGATTTACCAGTTTTTCAGAAGTCATTTTGTTTAAATACTATTCTTGCTTTTATTCAAAGCATTTATCAGGTCAAGTTGATTGGTTAGACTTTCCAGGAACTGAGAGACTTCTATAGGAACTTGTACAAGTTCCTAACCAGCTTTTAAACCCAGAATTCTAATAACTACAAATAAAACTTCGAGAAGCAGAGGCATACACATATTTGTCATTTATTATGATAGTAACAATGTAGAGGCCATAAATAGGTGGTGCTAATCTACAACTTTCTGCAAGGGTTGAGTTTGCACACTTAACAGTCTACTAGACTCTATTTTAAGGTTCACAATCTAAATTTTTTGTTTACATTTTTTAGAACTTAATTTACTGTTTTATTATGCAAAGATATAAGAAACTTCCCATGTTCTTAAGAGAAGGATACATTTATTCAACAAAAGAAGGCACACAATTTAACCATGCAAATTTCAAAAAAGACTCTTAAAAGATTGGGGAAGCATTTATTATAAACAAGCATTCAGAAAATTTATTTTTTGCCTTCTTCACAGTGCAGGTCTTCAGGAAGATTTTCCAAATGTATCCAGCCATTGTTATATCTAGTTGAACCCCACCATAACAGTAGAAACCTCAATTTTGCTCATGTATTGCTGTAGTTTTTGAACATCACGAGCTGTGCACAGAGAAAGCCCAGTCAAGAGGAACACAGCTAGCCCAGAAAAGGAATCATTACAACACTAAAGCTGGTAAAGTTAAATCCTGTTCTTCTCTGACTTACAAGAGCATAATCAACATAGTTTCTTTAGACCTCTATCAAGTGATCCCTAAAAATGAAAAATTTCAATTCTCATTTCCTATGCTTGCTTAAGCCTTTTCGTAATTTTATGTGAATCCCATTTATTGAATCTTTTCTTTCCTCAATTACCAAGCTCTACACTCAATCAACTTCTTATTCTTCTCTCCTGATATTGTAAAAAGTCAATTAATAACTTTCAAGTAGAAAGGCTTCAGATAAATATTTTCTAAAGTTTCTTGAGACAGAACTCCCACACCATCATGCTTAGCTGAGGCATGAGCAAAAAGAAAAAAAAGAAAAAACCTGCAAAAAATTGAATGGCACCCCAAACCAAATAGCAATTCAGCCCAAGACTGACAAAAATAACTCTAATGGAAACAGTCCAACAGCTTTCCCATATTTGTTTTGGCATTTCTTTAAATCCTTAATTACAAATAAGAGTTGCAATAAAAGGACTAATAATATTAAGTATACATGTAAAACTGAAAGACAAGCTCTTGTTCCACTCACTCCAGACTATTACTTGTGGTCCATTCTCTGCAGTGTTCAGATACCAAAAGTAGCTGCCATGTATACTCTGCACCTGCTGCTACAGGTTATATATGCATAAAGACTAATGAATATAGTCATTACACAGCCCTTTTAACAAAGTACCTATGAGTATTTAACAGATACTGTACTTTTGCTCCAAACTTGCTTTTTTAACTCATTTCAAACTAATTCTTAAAGTTACGATGCGTAACCTATGCTAGCTACCACTTAGTTCATCAACATTTTATAGCTGAGTTTATATTTTCTAATTAACTCAACAATCTTCTCTAGGGAACATACATAAAATCATGATCTTCATTAAATAGGCTTCTTCAAACTGGCCTTAGGATTTACCTACTTCATTTTTGAGATATGTCCTGTTCTTTCCTTAAGGTATATGAGGAGGCACATCATACCATTTGAAAAAAAAAAACCACACTACAGCCCCCATTAAATAAAGCTTTAAAAATGCATACTGCTACTATAGCGTGAAATGCATTTGCTAGGTGACCCAAACAAAGTGGCAAAAGTTTAGCCTTTAATCACAACCAACCTGTTTTGTTTATACTTATTTAAGCTTTAGTTAGAGAAAATCCTAGGTAAAAATAGCCACCGTATTTCTGATTCCATTATCAGGTTTTTTCCACTTATGCTGGCTTCTTACAACATGTAACAGCATACATCTTGCTGGCTTTTAAGTACATAAAAGAAAATACAGATAAAGTTGCTAGAAAAATCATAGTTAACCTTAGCTGTTACATGTAACAAACAATCAGGCATAGCATATAGAAGTTCTGCAGTAGGCATTTAATACACATATGTATCAAACAGCCCTTTATCATTCATATGTTTTCATATTACAGGCATGTCCCCACATTATGGTTACCCTTGACTTTCTTCAGCTCTGTGATTTAAGTCACCTTTTAAAGGCTTACCAACATGAGCTCTGCAAAATTATTGAGGAGAAGCAGCAACACTGGTCACTACAGAAAACACTCCAACAAGACAAGTGCAGGGGGGGAAAAAAGGAAATCCAATTTTCCTAGGCAAAATAACATATCCTCCTCCATTTCTGTGTTTAAACTGTTAAGAAATAGCCAAAACTAAGTTAAGAAGAAATCAACATATCAAAAAAGTTACATTAACACTGCACAAATTTAGAAGGGCAGAAAAGCTAACAAAGACAAAGAACAGATGAAGACAACTCACCACCATCTACATTAAACATCTTTGTCTGAAACATAAGATAGAGTAGTACTTCACCATCAAACTGTGTAATACATGAGCAACGTGGCAATTTTTTGTCGAAAGGAGGAAGTATCTTACAGCAGCTAACCTGTTTAGTACTCTACTAAAAAGTCTTCTCCCCCCACCCCCCATACTTCCCAAGTTGGCATACCCACTGGATTCAGGAAAATTCAAAAGGTAGTCATGCAGAATCTGCCTATATTAACACTAAATATAGCTCACCTGAATATTTTTTCCCCTCCTCTGGTGGCAAATACAGTCACATAATATGTAAAAACTCAAAATCCTTGATGACCTTTGAATGTCACATGATTCTGGCTTCCAAGTAAAATATCAGCATAAATACATGTAAATAAATGCTCTTACACAAATAAGCAAGTGTCAAAGACAGAATGAAAATGTCCTTCAAAATTTGACATTAAGAAAGTCAATTTTCTCTAAAAACAGACATGGCACAGATATACAATTCATAAGCACAACTGTAAAACAAAGAGTGAAAAGCTTAATCTAAGCTGCTCCTCTTTTGTATGTAAAGGTTAAAATGTGTGGCTTGTTTGCCTTTTCCATTATAGAGGTGTTGGGTGTGTTTTCGACACACAAATGTCTGAAACATTGAGCACACCTGAAATTTAGCATCCAAAACCCCTGTAATTAGTGTGGTGGATTTCATAGATGAGTACGCCAAGGTAGTCAAAAGATGTCCTAGTAACCCAAGGTTTAAGGCATCTATGTTGCTGAAGTGATTAATTTTTAAGCAAGAACTTTCAGACCTGAATAAATAAATTAAAAAATTCACTCAAAAACCTGAAATATATGGTTGCAATAAGAGCAAGCATATAACCAACAATGGCCAGGTTTGAAGGTATGTGAAGACTGGTGTGCAAAGGTGCATTTCAATTTTCAAAATGATAGACTGCTAGAAGACATAAATATCACATAATATTACTATCAAAGTGACAATGTGTTCCATGTCTGTCTCACTAGAGTATAGGGAATTTATGAAGCAGGAAGCGGTAGAATAAAACTAAGTGCAGTGTTTACAAGTCTATTCTGATGACATTTAAAACTCTCAAAAGCAGTTTATTACAGCTAAGAAGGAACGACCACTCTGAGGGCAGCCTAGTGTAATACAGAAAAGGCAGTAACACACTGGAGCAATTCAAAGGCTGAAATAGGTTTCCTTTAACTTAATGGTGCTCCCAATGCAGGACAAGTGAGACTCAGGGGCCTCGATTTTCAGAGGCACTGAAAGTTGTTGAGACTCTTGGGTATCCCACTATTCTGCCTTTCCAAAATAGCACAGGTCTTCCATACCACCTACAGTACATCTGCCAGCCCCTTCTGGAGGCCTCTGGGCATTTAAAGGAGAATCTGGCACTTAGGTTCAGACAACTTATAAACTACTGTGACTCAGTGAAATTTCTTGGCTTTTTATGAACAGAAGCCACACATTTTTCTTTAATTATCAATAGCAATAAAAAGTCTGAAAGTTTTGCAAGTAACAACTTTAGAATTTTAGTCACAAATACAAATTTAGATAAAATGTAAACCGTGTGAAGTAGAGCTTAATGTGGTTGTGCTATTGTTATGACAGACAAAACTTTACAGTAACACGCCACAAAACACCACATTTAAAATCTGTGTTTATGAATAACTCCTTTCTTTTTGCCCACCTTCATCTTCACTTCACATCAGCTTCATTTGGCGAACTCATCTTCCAGTGTACACATACACAGATCTTCAGAACAATGTGGGAGAATAATTCAAGTGACCATTGCATATAAAAATCAGACAATTTCTCTGCTTAGCATCCACTCCTTTAGCTTTCTGTTTCTGCTTTTAAAGCAGTCTTTCATTCCATGCATGAGCATTATATTAAATTATAATGTGTTCTCATAAATGGTCTGTCTCTGCTTCCACTGATTATGATACAGGGTCAAACATTAGAAATAAAAATAAGCCATGCTGTCTTGATAATTCTTTATTTTTCAGATATTTATTTTCATTTAAAACTAGCATCTGCTGGATTTTTTTTTTTAAGAATTAAGAATTATATTTTTGCAGTTCACAAAATTTGTTATATAGTGGTTTGTCACTTATACTCGAGTTGGGGAGAGGATAACAAGGAAGCGATATCTAGCTGATGAGTATATGCAAGCCAATAAACTGCTCTGAAACACTGTATTATTATTTCATTACTTTAATAGCTTGAAAGCACTTGGAATGATTGTCGGTATATGTGGCTTTTAATACAACGATGAAATTAAATTGGCCAAACCAACAATAGCTAACATAATGGACTAGCTTTAATATAAATACAGAAATGTCAGTGACTTTGTTATTTATGTAAGGGCAATGAGCTATTATTTCGACATTTTACAATTTACAGTATTTCACTAGCTTCATATTTATTAATTTCTGAGACAATATTATCCATATGTAAAAGTCACAAGAATACAGGTGGAAACACTACCTCATCTAAATAACACCCACCTGGTTTGAAAGTAAGTTCAATCCAAAAACCTAGAAGCATGACAGAATTAGATCTTAAAGACTCTCTAGGAAGCTTGTGATAGATGCTGCAATAACATAACAAGTTATTTCCAATACGTAAAATTTATTAGACATTAAACATCAAGATATTTCCCCTCCTTCAGTTGTTCTAAGAGTGCATGGGGAAGGAAAACTGCTTGCACACTAAGATTTTTTTTTAGTATAATATACACTGTAGACAAAGAAAACCTTACATTTTCACTTTTGCAAAAATAATTAATCTCTCCAAAGCTTTATACTTAGGAAATATTGCTGCTGTAAGAAAACCTGTTCTTGGATTTTATTCCATAAATGCAGTTCAGTTTTAATGACAGTTCCTGCATTCGAGTAACTGACACAATCCTGCTATAAGATCACATTTCCTTTTTCTTAATTAGATCATCCTTTTCTCAACTCCCTCAAGTTGCTACAGAAATAGAGAAGTGAAATTTTACCATCAACTGAAAATACTTTTCCCTGTATACCTTAGCTGTATACTTTTCTTCCACAAAGCACATCCTGGGTAAGCACCCAGCATAGAATACTCAGTTCTGATGGTCTTTTGACAGCAGGTGATGTAAATTGAGCCCATTTATGAAAGTAAAATAAAATCACATCACCACCCTTGCCTTACCCATGCACACAGAGGAAACCACAGGGCAACTATTATCATTCTCTTTCTACAGGTCATACTGGTTTGAGAGAAACACTAGAGTCTAGAGGCAATGGGTTTTTTTAAGTTTGGTTTATTAGTTTTTGTTTGGGTTTTTTTTTGTTTTGGGTTTGTTTTTTTTTTTAGTACATGGAACCACAGCAGAACACCTTCTGCTAAGATAATGCAACCTGCTACAGCACCCAGGTCCAGAATCCAGGGTTCCTTGCCTGACACAGCTTGCCTTAAATAAGATTTAGATAAAAATACAAAAGCCTGACAAAAATTTGGGATAGAACAGCAATGTTAAGAGCGTTATTCTGGAATTTTCTTATTCAATCTGACAGATTTTAGAGACACACTACAACATTTCCCTCTTTAACCTCAAAAATAGAAGGTAAGGAATGAAGAAGCGAACACAACGTCTCCACTAGTGCCTTACTCTTACTATTGCACAGCCCTGCCTAAGAAAGCTCAGGAGAGGCAGCAAGGAGGAAAAGGGAACAGTTGTTCAACACTTCAGCTTCTCCTAGCCAGGAGTTCCTCCCCAGATGGACCCTCCACCCAAATCAGTGGGGGAGGAGGCATAGAAAAGGGAAGATCTTTCCAGAACTCACCTTTCACTGAAAAACTTTACCATACTCTATTCCTACTGCTCCAAATAACCAAGAAATCAAGCGTATCTGTCAAGGTGCTTGCAGTCACTGAAGTCATTTCCTAACAAGGGAATTGAGTATAAAACTTGAAAAGATGTTTCAGAAAGAACTGACAGTGTGTTGCTTCTGCCAGGCTATTCTCCTAAATTGCAAATCGGTTTCACTGAGAAGAAAAAGTAATAGAACACTCTAATCACATTATTCCAACTCTCCCTTTCTCCAACTTTTTTTCTCCTCATCTGTTTAAGATTACTGTCAGAATTAAGTCAGTCAAGACAAAGCTGTCTGCTTTGTTTTATTTTTCTTCCAAGCTATTTTCTGTCAAAGAAATTTGCTAAAGGGCAAGCATTTAAATAACTATTGAGAAGATACTCCTTAGCTATTGGACACACAGTGATACTTCTCAGGTGGTTTACACACTTAAAGTTCTGCAGAGGAATCTTTGTGGTTCAGAAGTCATTGGGAGAGAAGTATATTTGCTGTGCAAATTATTATTCTGTAAATATATCATCACATCAGCTCTTAGACTCTAAACTTATTAGGGATATTAAATATTTGTTCACAATTCCCCCTTCTTTCCCCTTCTCTTCTCCCTTAGGGAAAGAAAATAAGATTAAAAAAAACATAATCAAGACATGAAAGAAGCAAAAGTCTAACTTCAAAGCCAAGTCATGAAGTCATGCCTTGATTTTCCAAAAGAGGGAGATATAGCTCCATTTGTGAATTAAGCATTTCAATTACGTTGAAGAACCTAAGAACATGTTTAACTAGTTTACTAGATCAGATTACGAAGGAAAGCTTTTGCTGTTTTGTTTTGTTTTTTTTTTCTATTTCCATGCTTCTTAGAAAACTGAGAAAAAGATATTAGTAAATACTAACAAAAATACTATATAGTCTATTTAAGTATTAAAGAATTCAAAAGATGGAGACAGTGGCCTAGTATCACAAAAATATCTATGCAGACAGAGATAACAGGAAAAATCAAACTGTTAAAGTACAGGAAAACCCAGAAGAACTGTTTAAAATGGAAGCAATACCACATGGAAACATTCCCAATAGATTTCTATAGGCACAAGTGTAGAGACAATACTTCACTTAAACATCATGGACTATTCTAAAAGTACATGGATTTCTACAGGAAGAAAAAATTGGCTTTATAACTGTTAGCCACAAAAAGCTGGCATTATTAGGTATTGAGGGACAACCAATTTATTTTTTAAAAAAGAAAACACCACATCTATCTACGCTGCAGGACAGCATTCAAACTTTTCTTTCAGTCTGACATCCAGATTTTGAAAATCTTTTTCAAAATCATATATTAATATAAGTTAAAGGAAATCTGGCATCTCTAAAATACATTTCCCCCCCACACACTGTGACTTAACCAAAATCAAGTTACTGTAACAGTGATGTAGCTCAAAGACTATAAAAAATTTGTATGCATAATCTAAAAGCATTCATGTATATATTATGTAACTGAGAGGCTTTGGGGTAGGAGAGCAGAGTTTGAAAAGCAACCATAATAATAAAGCACATTACACACAATAAGTGTAACTTATTAGAGTTGTTTCAAGCCATGTCAAGTAGAAAAGAAGCTGCTGAAGTGTGTAATAGGGGCACCCAAGCATTAAGTATTACTTATCCTCAACTATAAAGCCTTTGTATAAAGGACAACTGCTGCATAATGCACCTTGCGGTTGGGTGGCTGTGGCATAGCATGCTAACTTTTGATGCTCCCATTCACAGCTGTTTCAAACTGACAGCGAAACTTGTTTTGGGGATAAAGCAGGTCATGCTGAACACCTCCACTTCCTGTCACCTACTCCCGTGGTGTCTTACAACTGGGGTAGCCTACAGGCCCAAATAGTTCTTCCACTGTCCTCTCCCCTCCTCCTCCTACTGTCTCCCTGCCCAACAAGTCAAGAGTCCCTAACACCTTAGGTCATACTCTTTGGGGGTTAATTAAAAAAATGCAGAGAATCATGATGTGTCCCCTCTGTTCTGTGTGGAACCCTAACACTGTGTGGAGAGGGTCAGGTGAGGTGACCATAACGGATGACCTCACCTGACCCTCTCCACACAGTGTTAGGTGCATTAACTTAACTGCTTTCTGATAGTTAAAGTAGAATGCCTTGAACACTTTATCGTAATGCCTCAGAGAAGTCCTCCTCAAACAGCTCTGGTGTTGGCTGTGTTGCAGGTACAGATTCCATCTAACAAGACTTGGGCATCCAAGATGTGGATTAAGTCCATTAGAATGCTAAAGTTTATCTTTCACTTTCTCCTTGACCTATAATCTTTTCTATTTGTCTATAGACAAATACAGCTGGAAATCAAGAAGTATGTACCTCTGAAGTATGTCACACTGAAGAGAATGTCAGGTTTACCTAATTAACAGCCCTATCTTCAAAACAAAACCAACTCCCCTAAAAAAACCACAGCCGTGCTTACATATTTTATATGAACTCTCAGACTTCAAATTCCATTTCAAGATCCATTCTTTAAAATCTCTCCCTCTTCCTCAAAAAAACCAAACCCAACAATATTTTGCTTAACGCACACCTAATGTCAATTGAAACAATTAGTCTTCTGTATGCATAAACTAAAAGAAAAATACTTTTAAACAGCAAAGCCTCCTAACAAAGAATTGCACAATCTCCAAGTCACCAGAGAACTAAGCCTACCCAAATAACTGAAGAATATTTTGAAGTTCTAAGCAGTCTGCAAAAAGGCTTTAAAGAGCGAGTCCACTGCATTGCAATGCTTCATCACTGCTACAACCTCTGCTATGAGTCCACAAGTAGGTGGCACCTTGTTTACCAAAGCCAAACAGGCAAAGAGACCGTTTATCTCCCAATGAGATAACTCTTCCTGATATAAATCTAATCTGTAACCCAGAGAAGTCTACAATAACTTCTTCCATAGATAGCAATCAAGCAATGAAACATGAAGGGTACTGCCATAGATTTAACTAATGCTTTACTTCCCATTCAGCACCACTGATGTCTAGAAGCGTGTATGCTAAATGACTTAAGTCCTGTTCCCTAAAGTTGAAAATGCCAGGAGGGCCATGTCTGCCTCTTCTTGCGCATAGGTTACATACCACGATGCTGCAGAACACTTCTTTCACTGTTTGAATTTGCAGACTACAAGCAAGGACATGCCTCACGCCCCCAGCTGAGGTGAATATGAGAAACTTCAGAAGTGTTTGTATTTGTACATGTAAGAAAACAGTGAACACTTCTTCAGAAAGCTTCCCATTGAAATCATGTTTCATACCTCTGCTAGAGGTAGCAAGACTCCCTTTGTAAAAGCTGTCGACTGCACATAACCTATTTATAGCCTATGTTACAGAAAACCCACCACATCTTTAACACTTCTATACCTAACATCCTAACCACTAGCTTGTTATCCCATTATTAGAAAGTTTCCCGAGTTTACACATTCTCATTAAAAACGCCTTTACATTTTGACTGCAGGCTGCTTGAAGGGCATCAGACCTGAACTCGAAGCCAGCCCGATAACTATGCTGCTGGACTTCCTGACCAGTAGGGTCAGCTGCAACACCATCTACTTCATCAGTGACAGTAATTACACTTGATGAATTTTGCTAACAGTGGTTCCCTGACACTGATTAACCTACCTGCTCACCATATTTGATTTTTTTTTTTTCAAGGTTTACAAGTTAAACACAGAGTATACAGATCTACTACAAAGTATAGGATACAGTGGTAAAACTGTAAGGATGAAGTTTTAATAATATTCTTTACAACTAACTTTCCTCTCCTCAGCACCTCATGGATACAAATGAACTTTTAGGTACTTCTAACTGCCATTAATCTTTTATGGTTCCGACCCAAAGCAGTTCCTTCTTTGCATCCTTTAATATTAAAAAGGATTACACCTGTGGACTGGAAAACTACTCAAAACTAATAGTAGTGAACTTCTAAAACATTTCGTACAAAATGATTAAAAAAAAATTGTGACTCTTTGTGCCAGCCCAAATTTTGTATTGAACTTAGCACCTATAACTACTGTTCAGCAAGCACTGAAACTACTCACAGATGTTAGAGTGGAATATCAATAGAAGAATATGGTATTAACAAGTGCACAAGATACCAAATCTAATAACCTCATTACAATAAAAGATACTCCCTCAAAAAAACTATACCGTTTACAACTTAAATACACATACACACAACAGATGTACATGTGTGAAGGAAGAAAGAATATAGATTTAGCAAATAACTGAACACAGTTTTTAAAAAGTTTCTACCATTTTCTGATGTGACCTTTCCAGGGAAAACTCACACTATTTGCTCCCCAAGCTGTATATCATTAGTTCTGACAGTGTACACAGAAATTATGAAGGCTGTTATAGTGCTTAGAAATGATCTTTTAAAACCCAATTAAAATTAACTCTAAGACAGGTTTCCTTTAAAAAAAAAAAAAACACAAACTTTTACCTACCTACACTCAATTACATAAAAGCTATCTGAGAAAGCTACCCATTTGTAGTTATATGGCTTCAAAAACTGTAACAAGTAACCAACAAATTTTGCCACTGAGATTTTACAGACAACTTCCTAATTTTTACCTCACTCTCGGTAAAAGTTGCATTATGGAGACACATCAGTCATCCTGACTCTTACCTTCGTAACCAGAATCAGTTACATTAAACTAGATGTCATGAATGTCCAAGTGATATTTAGTGGCACACAGTATTTTAATTTCATGCACCTACCCAGCACATGGTCAGATAAATTTACTAATATATAAAATTCTCATACTATCAAATCATTTCAGAAATCATAGATCTACTGTCATTACTGGAAAGTTGAACAATGACTAGAATTTTAGTATATCATCTCCAGCTCACAGAAGATTTAGTGGTTCCACTATACAGATCTCCTATTCAGTGTTACAGGGCAGCAGGTAGCTCAATTACAAATCGCCAATATTTAAGGAGTACTGAACTTCCCATCTTTTCTTATTTAGCTTTTGGAAAACATTCTAGAACTTGATCATTAGCCATGAACTTGGAATTTTTCATCCAGGTTTGAATTCTTATTTGCTTTTAGTTCCCAATTGTTCTGCATTTTCTCTGTTGTTTGGCATATATCAAGAATATTAAACAAGTTTCCTACTGCACATACGAAGATCTCCATTTTTACCAGTACTGTCCCCACCTCTAAACTTCACTGACACTATTTCAAAATTAGGATCTTATGGACTACAGCAAAAACTTAATTTACAGGTATTTTTAAGCAGTTGTAAGACTCATTTATAAATAAACAGTAAAAGAACAAAGTGGAACACTGATTAAACTCCTGCGTGCATATGACAACACATGACAAGACTTGCTAAAGAAGCCTATCCATGGTCATTTTTCTAAAAGCTTGCTGTATACTGTGATAAAGTAATTAAGAATACTCTGTCACTGAGGGAGGAATTCAGTCACTTTCAACCATGAAAAATAAGCACACTTGCCTCCCCCCAACTGCCACCACTGTTAGAACAACAAAAATGCTACCATTTACAGAAACTTAGTTGTCACAGACAATCTTTTCAAACTACCCTCATTAGAATAAAGAAAGAGAGGTAAAGAGGCTCAATTTATTAAAGCATAAAGTTTGGGGTTTGGTTTTTTAATCTGTGCTCGTCTTATGACATCTGTCAGAAGTTTAAATAAAGCAATCATCACACAACCACAACAGCAACCATATTTGTTCACTTAACTCTAAGCTACCAAATGATCCATGGGGGAAGGAAAACATAAAATACCCTTTTCTAGCAGGTAATCTTATTTTATAGATGAATGTCATAATCCACAAGGGAATTACTCAACTGTTACAAGCACCCATCCCTTCACGCAGAAATGTATCAGAAGATCTATAGCAGGTTTTTTAATTACTCACGTTCTTCAATGTTTATATTTACTTATGAGAAGACTGCCTGAAGAGCTATAGTACACAGTCATCTACTACTGAGAACATGCAAATGTTTGACCTCTGCTCCTCATTTATTTTCCTACAAAAATATTTTTTGACCTGATCTAAATTAGTGTCACCAGCTACACTCCATCTATTTCCCATTCTGGCTTAGAAATTACTTATTTAAGAGGAATGACCTTGTCACTGTTTCAGAACTTTGCTTTCGCCCATGTAGAACTAAAGATGAAAACAGTGTAGACAGAAGCTTAAGATAAGGACCTTCTGGAGGAGACTTTTACCCCCTAGCAGATTAATCAAGTCACTGCATAGATGTCTAAAGTTTACTATTTTAACTAAAAGTTTATTTTACTAATATTATTCTTAAAATATTTAAGACCTCTGATTCCCTTACGCTTCTTCAGTAAAGCAAAAAAGGGAATATGTTCATTACCAAAAAGAAATAGTTTTTGTGGTGTAGTCTAGTGCATGTAGACAACAGTGCCTGTGTATTTAAACATTAGCTCTGCAATCTGCAGAGTAATTTCCATCTACAGACAATACAATATTCTCAGCTTCTACATGAACAAAGAACTGCAAAACTATGCTCTACCACACAAATCCTCGTGTTCCCAAAAATGCACATATTCATGAGCTATCATAATCTAAAAGAACCATGTATTTCAAAGAAAACTTGAAGAGTAGTAGTTTTCTGAGCCCGTTAGTACAATAAGAGAGGATAAAAAGGTCAGCTGTAGCACGAGGGTAACATACATCCCTATCGTTTGGCATATTCCAACCTCATTCCAGCTTTTGTGACAGATAACCATTTTAGAACCACCTTAACTGAAAACTTTTTTCCACATTAGTTATATCTTCTAAATACACTGAAAGTACACATCGTGATGTATTAGATTCAGTCGTATAGGCACCACAGAACAAAAACAAAGTGTCATGAAAGGTTATCAGCAAAGTTACAGCTGAGGCTGGGAGCAGTTCCATATGGATGAAGTCATCAATTATGATTATGTACACTTGTGAATCAAGTTTCTAAATCTTTGTATTTTTTTAAGACAAGAATATACACACTCAAAAGCAAATCTGTCTCCCAGGCAGACAGCACAGTCCAGCTTCATGAGCCTGTTTGGCAATCATGTATTTTGAGTGTCAGCAACAACTGCATACATCTTTGTTTAAAAATGACCATGTAAAAGGATGATTAAAGAAGCAGCAAGGTAAAAAACCCTACAGTAATTTAAAAAAAAAAAGAGCAAAACAAACTTACATTCTGCTCTGTCAGCAGGAGTCTCATGGCTTTTCAGAAGACTCATAGCAACTACAGAACTACAGCAAATCATCTTATTAGTACATCAGTACCAAGAGTAATCAGTAGTCAAAAATTCTGCATACTAAACAAATTATGCACTAGGCAATCTTTGCTTTATGGCATTTATATTTCAAATAAAGTGGCGAAAGGAAAGAAAGAAAGTACTATGAAGACTGGTACTTCAAAAATAGGAGATTATGACTAGTGATTATATAGCTAGTCAGACAAAAAAATAATCTTAAACAAAAATAAACTTATTTTTCCAAACATGTTTATGAATATATGTTTGTTATTATGCTAATAATTATCAACACTCCTCATCATTCACACCTCTTCTCTCTACACTAAGCATAGAATATTCTACAGTAGGTGAGCTCAATTTTGTACATAAAACATAAATGGTAAATTTAGCAGCATCAAAAATAATCTAACCTACTCATGTCTCAAAATCATGGAAAATATTAAGTAACAATTCTACAATCTCATACATTACCACATAGTCATTGCACTCCTGAGTTGCAGACAATTGTTTTCTTTCCTGCTTTGTAAAATAAAAACAGCTTTCTCATCCTTGAATTATTCCTAAATTTCAATTTATCCATATTTATTACTGCGATAATTTCATAGGCCATAACAAAAACCATGGAGATAGGCACATGCATTGAGTAAGCATTTCCAGAGCATTTTTATGCATCTTTGTTTCAGCACATTTCTTGTTTATCTAAGCTGATTTTCAGCAGAAAAATGAAGATTCTTTCAGTATGTTAGTTTTGTTGATGGGAGCCCCGAAAATGTAGTAGCATTATACAAGTGTTCCTAGTTTCTTAATTTTCCTAGTCTATAGGTGATTTCAGTACATTTATTTACTTAACTACTCATTACTGACCCTGTTAACATCTGATATCTCTGGAACTCAAGCTCTGACTGCAACAATTCAGGTTCTCAGAAGTACATCTCTGATTGAAATCAGTATTCACCTAGAAATAATCAACTCTACTGATAGTTAGTTGTCATTATGTATATCAAGACTACGCATAACAACTGTAGCATCTGATAGCTCAAAAACTTCCCATTAATTTCTGGAAAAAAGGATTTTATGCTCATGGATACTCACTGAATACAACTGATAAATACAACTAAGCATTTCCTTGCACCTGTATGTAGTTTAACTTACTTCACCTAAGCCTACTGCTCAATACCCTCAATTCCTAAAGAACAGACAGAACTTTTATGAAGTCACATGTACTACTAAAGCAACACAGCTGAAGATCACCTGAAAAGCCGTGGTTAAAAGGATCACAAAAATTACCAAGGCATTGAGATCTGAATAGGATCTTAATCTCAAGTAGCTGCATCAAATACAGAAAGACTTTACCTATACATTACTTAATTCTTATTTTTCAAATTATTAGTACATAAATACTGTTTTCATCTTACAATGGGATACAACACGTTATATCCACGTTTCACCCACATATGCCTCTTCCTAAGCATCACAAAGAGTTAGATGTTAATGTTTCACTCATTGAGGTCAGTTTGCACAAGTAGTTAAGCTGATACGGCTTCTTAGAACTAATAAAAGAAGAAAAAAGTTATTTAAGCAATTTACTATTGAGTAAGGAGAGTTACAAGAATTGGACTGAGTAAGTCTAGAACCAACACCTTCAGCTTTGATCCATGGGGCACGGGAGAACAACCATCTTGTCCAGGTGGAATGAACAACTCCCACTTCCCATACTGCATCTTCTTATATGGATGAGAAAATGGATTCCAGCCATCTGCAATATAAGAAATGATACTAAATGTATTGAACTTAAAATGTGTCCAAATACAATTCAAAGGTATAACAGCGTGTTCCATCTTTTTCAGGCTAAACTTCAGTGACAAGAGACAAATACTTTTATATCTGATACAACCACAGGCATTCAAAAGAGGTTCAATAAAATGTGTAACATTTTCACCAGGAAACCATACTCCAATTTTAATTTGATAATGATTAAATTGTTTCTACTTTACCTTCTTTGATCAAAGTCAAAATCACCTCCTCATCCCCCAAAAATCACTACTGACTTTAAAACTACAAAATCATGTTGGTATGAAAATTAATGGCTGGAAAGTAACGTTTAATGCAGATTTTAAACCAAAAACTTTACATCCTAAACAAGCCAGTAGAGATATTAGTTACAACACTATGGGGAAAAACTCATCATAAGCTGCTGATTATAGAGAGGGGAAGTGGACAAATTGTAACCAAAAACAACCTCCATAAATTGAATGCTCAAACCAGTTTTGGACACACAAGCTGCTCGCCACCTCTATTTTGACAAGCTAGTGTACTATTTGTAACACTTGCTAGGTATATAAAATAGGAAAAATAAAGGGGAAACTGCAGAAAAACTTGATAGCGATGGCTAGGAAACCACACAATACCAGACAACGACACCACAGCCAGGAAATTTGGCTTGAAACACCACGGTTTTATTTAAGTAAGTCTTGAAGAAGATTCCTTTTTCATTAAAAAAGTTTATTGAACCAAGTTTAGATTCTGTAATTCAAGATTCTTTGTCCTCTTTGGGTTCAGTAAGCACTGTAGACATGCAAGGTTGGTCATTATGACATGTCCAACTGGACAGACATCTGCCAAGGTCTTGTGTATTTGTACGCTTGCTCAAGATCAACTTATATGAATGAGACTGAATATAAAACTTCTGAACTGACAGACTTCAGCAATGTAATTGTTTCTAGGCCAGAAGGAAATGACAAGCCAAGTTCGAAAATTACTTTTTTTTCCTTGAAACATGTCTATCTCACATAGTTCAAGGCAATAGAGACCCCTAAGCTAACAAGAAAGCAGTCAACACAGAAAATTGAATTGCAAGACAAAGCAACATACGCTAATCTTCCTTCATGATTATCTATTTGCAAGCCATGTCCTGTTGTAAAAAAACACAGCCAACTTCAACGAAAGAAGAATAAGCAGCCTTCAGCGACACCCTATTTAAAGGGGGTACAGTGCATGATCTTAAGCAGGTATTCTATAACACCTAGCAAACTGTTCACACCCTAAACTAGTTCCATGGCTAGTTGAAGCTAGTACAAATCAATATTGCTACTAAACACAGTAGTCAGGGTTAAAAGCAACTCAATAAAAAACTGGACATGTAACTGGAACAGGATCATCACTTTTGTCACCATGGAAATCTCAACAGGGCAGCAGAGAAGTGAAGTTACATTCATCAACATCTTCCTAAACATCAGTAATCAAAAATATTTTCTGCTGTGCAACAAAAAGATAGTGTTCTTTAAGAATATATAGATGCATTGAGTTTCAGAGAAAGACAAGTCTGCTTTCAAAGTTACTTGTTGCTCTTACACAGTTGTTTAAATTTGAGAACTATCAATCTTTAAGGAACAAAACTGAAAGGCACAAATCAGACTACACAATGTGACAAAAATAACCACGTAAGACAATCATTCTAGTACCTCTTCATTTTACAGCAGAGAGCAATGCCAAAACCAACGAAGTGATTATAAAAAAAATATTTCCCATGCTCAAGAACAGAAATACAATTAACTCAGTACTCTATTTAGATCATAGAATCATCAAATATGTTGGGTTGGAAGGGATCTTTAGAGGCCATCTAGTCCAACCCCCCTGCAGTAAGCAGGGACATCTTCAACTAGATCAGCTTGCTCAGAGCCTCATCAAGCCNTGTCCTTCTTGTTCTGATGTTAGCTTTTAATCACGATTAAGGTATTTGGATAGTACAGATGAAATACATACATTAAGCAGAATAAATACTTTCCTTCTGCTGTGTATATCAGTAAGATTTAGGTGGATCTTCCCCCTTGGTTTTACTCTGAAGTTTTAATCAAAAAATAATGAAACAAACACTAATAACATCTACTAAGGCTACTAAGACCAACATCGAACAAATAATACCTTAGCAATAAAGCAATCCCCCTTAAAAGAATGCCAAGACTGCAAACATATGTATTATACTGTACAAACACTGTATATTACTTATTTCACAAAATAGTAAAAAGATGTGGAATACATCACTATGATTTTGGGGGCTTGGGAAAAAAGTTAAAACTGATATTTTCTTTTAAATTGCAAACAGATAAGCTGTCCAAAATAAACAATTCAGGCAAAAATGGGAAAAACAGAAGAAAGATGAAAAACATTAACAAACACCTTAAGAAGTTGCAAGACGACTACTTTAAGGAACCTGTAAGTATTTATGATAGTCAAGACCTTCTTATGGGAATTACTACCAACTCCTTCAACAACCTTCCCCCCCATGATAGATACATGATTGTGTTCACTGCTTTTTGTGAAATTCTTTCCAATTGAGCTGTATGTCTTGATTATAATGCATGAAACGAAATCAGACATACCAGGTGATAAGTTTAACTAAACATTCACCAGGTTCAGTCGAACTAAATCAAACATACCAGGAAGTAATGATACCTGCTGAATACCAGGGTTTTGCAAGTAGCAATAAGTTGCCAGTAGTTGTCAAGTTTCTCATCAATACAGTATGCAAATAAAACATTCAGAGTATAACACTGTTTTTAAGGTTTTACGAGAGAGTTTTTAAGGTAGCTATAATGTTGATACTGCCTCTAGTATCAGAAATTAAGCTGACTATTTTTTATGAACAAAATAAAAAGTCACAGCAAGTCTTAGGCCCAGACCCTATTAAACTCACTTCGGGAAGCTGCCTGAAGTTGAATTCATCACATACATTCTTACATTATTCCAAAAAAAATTCTCATGACCTCTGTTACAACCACATCTCTTCCCTCCTTTAGAGGGGGGATAGTTGCATCTCTAATCATTTAAGCATCTCTGCTCTCCAGGGGCAGCTTTAACAATCTGCCCAAGTTGCTTACACTTTCCCCTCTACCTGCTAGCAATACCGGATGCTCCTGTTAAACCTTCCTCTTCTCAGCTATGGTCCTTCATTACTGGGTGTCCATGGCTCATGACTTAAATGCAAAGCAATACCCATCTGTTCCAGATGGTCCTACTTATAACCATTGTTTACTACTTTTGGAGAAGAGCTTTTTTAGGAAGGTTATAACAGAACATACTTTTTTGTATTAAGGCAATAGGCATAAAATGTTAGAAAAACCTGAAAATCAAAGGCTTCCTTCAAAGAGAAAGTGGTTCAGACTTCTCTCAGTTTTACTGCTTAGTTTTCAGATTTTTCAGTAAAACTTAACCAAAAATGCCTAGAGGGGGAAAAAAAAAACCAAACTCAAGAAACCCCACAACCAAAAACTGAATAGCAGACTATTCAGAAGTTGAAAATATAAGGGCAAGAAGAAATATCTTTGATAACAGGGACTTCAAAAACTCTGTCGACAGCTACAAACAGAAAAAGGCTGAGCCTTCTGCTGGTAATCTTCTCAAATAATCAGCTTGAATAAGTTTTAGGAAGAAGGACACCAGCACATCAATGCCATTAGCCATACACAAGACGAGTTTCTACACAGAAGTTCAGGCTCCAGATATGCCTTAATCCAACATGGAAGACATTTTGAATAGCTTGGTACTTTTAGGTGATTAGATCTTCTAAAACCAGCCAACTATTTAAATATTACATCCTATCTGAGAAACACAAGGCAGAAGGGAACTTCTTGCTTAGAACTGCACCTTTAGCATCAAAGAATCATGAACTAAGCTTTAATCTAGAACTAAATTCAAAGGTATAATGGCTTTGGTTCTACTAATTATCACTAAAAATAAATTAAAACAAAGTTCTTCCAGCTAAACTATAAACTGACTTCTTCCAGCACCTGGTTTTATTCCTACATTGGCAAGTATATATTGGCAAGTATTGGAAGCCATACAGCTCTGAGGCTCGTGACTTATCTTGGAGTTTCATATCAGAAGTCAACAGTCCTCTTGCTTCACGGAGGGGAAAGGAGTACTTTTTGCATATTCACTAAATCATTCACCTGTTCCAATGTAAGAGCTGATACATTACTGCAATCTTGTAATTATTTTTTCAAAACTGAAAAAACTTCATAAAGTGAGGTTGAATTCTGAAGTGCAATAAAATCATCTCAGAGCAATTACATTTCTACATTCCATATAATTCTGATCAACTGAAAGATGCTCAAAGACTACAGAGTCCAGCAAGAATTCACACAACTTCCTTGAGGAAAAGATATCGGACAAATAGCAGTTCAGACAAGTGAAGAGGCATCAAAATCCCAGTATCCCAAAAGATACTTTTATACCATTTGCTTGGAATATGAAATCAGAACATAAGTGGAGAGATTCTTTAAGGACACTAAACAGTTCTACATAGTGGCCTATTAGGTTGCCTTCCATCTACATTGCCAAATTTCCAACAGCTCAATAGCAGGGTCATTAACATAATCTGCTTAAAAAGTGATTAAACAGCTCAAACACTGACATAAACCTAAATGTCATTACTTCTCAGATAGGACGTCTCCCTAGATATTAATAACAGCTTATATTTCAGTCTCCTGCCTTCAGTTGTCTGCAGCCACAGAAATATAGTATTGTTTGACTTAACTTGTGAAATCTAGGTCTTTTTCTATGAAAAGCTTTGAAGAAAGTAGTAAGAAGTTCAGTATCATATAGTAGTATATAAGCTCCATTTAGGTAAAAGGTTGAGTCAAGTCTAGGAGAAAAAAAAAATCATTCTAAGATATGAAAAGTTTCCAATCAACTGTCAGATATCCAAATTATGAGGGTAGTGGTTTAAGTTCCCCTTTCTTCACCCCGAAGGAAGCCTATCAGAGTTTAAATAGTAAATAAAACTGCCCCCAAAACCAACCAGCACACCCTCCCCTCCATCCTCCAGCCCCAGCAGAAGCCTTCCCCACTAGTGCAAGAAAAAGGAAGCAGAAACCAAAACAAAGAGACACTCCAGAGTGATCAACATTTTAGATCCAATGTTAGCTGGGAGGGAGAGAAGGGAAGGCAAGGAAAAAAGGGAACTAAAGAACAGAAATCACAAGTATAACAATGTATTATAAAAAATGCTGACTTCCAAATTAGCATACACATGCTTACTCTTTCAAGGTTCTTAATGCCAGTAACATTTTTAATTAAAATATTGTTTAAAGATAACCTACTAAGTCTCTGCATAGCCAAATACCGTTTTGAGTGTTCTAATTGCCAAAAAAATTTCATGGGTTACCCTCAAAACTCAGCAGTTCAGTGACTTATTTTGTAAGAGTGGATTGTAAAGTAACAATAAAGTGTCAGTAGTCACCAAGTTCCTCAGTAATACAGCACGCAAATAAAATATTCACTGTGCTATCACAGAGTTCTTTAAGGTAGCTATAATGTTGATACTGCCTCTAGTATCAGAAATTCAGTTAACTGCCTCATCCACTTGATTTACTGAGAGGCTAAAAGTACTAATTGACAAATCTTAATGGTTTTGAACGTTCATTCAATACCTTTCGGAAAAAGTAAAGCATCATACCAGAACACCAACAGATTTAATATCATCTTCTCTACAATTATGGAGTTTCAAGGAAGAGTCAAAGAGAACTTTGAAAGTATTGTGATTCATTCTCCAATCCAAATAGAGATTTGTGTGCTATTACTAGGTTCTAGCGTTTTTCCAGAATGCATAGCAGTACTAAGAATTATCCTATGAATAGCAGCTACCCCATTCATTTGGGGTGTCTCAGGAGAAGGTACAAAAATACCATTATTTGTGTCAAAAATGCCTTAATAGCAAAGCTTTTATTTATAAAAGCACAAAAGTCATTCACAAAAAACTACATTTGCAGGAATGATGCTTCACATGTATACAATTACAGAAATAAATTATTCATGTCTAGCAAGCATAGTTCCTAATATATTATCAACTATCAGCTTAAGTATGAACTATGAAAGAAGTTTAAGTTCTCCATAACACAGTCTGCACTTGCCATGATAGTTTTTACTAGCTTTTGATCCTCAAAAACTTATCAGATTAATTATCAGGGATTAATATTTTGTGTCATTTCTTGTGTATTTCCATCACACATCTAAAAGACAGACAACACCATAGTATTAAGAAAAACAGAATGAGAAAACATTGCTATCCATCTCCCTACACAAGTAAAAAAAGCATGAACTGTTTTTATATTATGACATCATATTTCAGTTTAAAACTGAAAGAGCTGCTGTCGTTCAAGTTCCATGTTTGTATCTTTGTATACTTCCAACTTCACCCTCAAACAGTTCAATTACAATTCTCTTTATAAAAAGTTGAGTTTTATAAAAGAGTTTCTTATTAAAAACAATCCTGATATTCAATTTAAATACAATATCATCATAAATTTAGTTTGAGACTTTAACCTGCTTGAAAACCTTAAAGAAAGGTTGAAGGGATTCAGTTTTAATTAAACACATCTGTAGTAACCTGAATCTAAGTCTTAGGCTTTGTAACCCAATTTCTCATCAGGATACTATTAAAGCTCACCTGAATGGAAGGACAGTCTTCCCTTCCTCTAGGCTTTCAGAGGACCTTATCTTCCCCTTTGGGAACGAATACTTTACGATGACTGATGAATGTATTATATAGGACAAATGCAGTTTTTCCACATTAAAGTGAGGTGGGTTTTTTGGTCTTTTGAATTCTTACTGCTGCATTTCGTTAACATCTAGATACAGCTACTCTAAGATATTAGTCCTAAATTTCTGATTCATATGATGTATTATGTTAAATATTTTAAGTGGAGTAGAGGTTAGAAAACCACTGCAGCTTTTAGCTACTGTATTCTGATACATGTGTATTTCCCCCCAAACCTGCCAAGCCAATTTACAAGTTATAGCCTCTTTTTTCAATAGTAGTTATTAATTTTAATTAAAAGATTGTTTTTAAAATGGCTATCTATTAAAATACATATTTAAGACAAATGTATTCTAGTCTTCAACACTGCTGAGTAATTTAACTTAAAGACTATTATATACATCACAAAAATCTTGAGCAATGGGTGGGGGGGTTGCAGGGAGTAGAGGAGGCGGTAAGGAAGAGAATTTTCTGTGTGTTTATACGTATCAAGTTGAGCTATTAAGATATTCTCCATTAGCTATCTTGCAGTCAGTACCAATAGCTGGTATGACTATAATCTAGAAGTGGGTGTACTATACTCATGATTCATTATTCAGTTTTGAATCAAAGGACATATTTGATTCCCCGTATTAAAATTGAACTACTGCACTAACCTATTTTATCAATCTCTATTCAAAAGACAAAAACAGAGTATTTCAAGGGAAGCTACTCTATCACTCACTAGCTTAACCCCACTAAACAGGACCATGGTTGAAAACAGTGTTGCACTAACTTTTCTGTTAGTCTTTTGCATTTAAAACAAAAGAGTCTTCTAAAAATAATCATTGTCTGTAGACTCAAATTATCACAGTGAATAGTAGACACATGCCCTCCCATTGAGTTCTTAAAGAAAAAGAGAAAATACAAATTGCTGACAATTAAAATAGATGCTTTTTGTGACACTGTTTGGGAACTGAAGCATAACATGAAAATTTAAACACTATCTTTTGTTTATTCTAGGTGTATTATTGATCTTGAGACTATTGAAAAAACAGTACTAAAAAAGGTACTGTTTGCTATGAACCATTGAAAAAAATTTTAACAATGGATCTGGAAACACTGTGAGGGTTCATTTATTTATTACTGTGCACATTTTTACAGAAGCTTAACCATAGTATTTTAGAAAGCACCACCTATACTACAGCTAATAGCATATGTGACAAGTCTTATCATTTTTAAAGTGATATAAACACATACAATTTCACATTCATTACTTCCTTCCTCAAGTACAGAGTTTGCCCCTTTAATAGTTTTCTCAAACAGGGGTAAGGAAGAAGGAAAACTCAATATTTAACTACTTCTACTTAAATAAAAAGCTAACTGCCTCATATACTTTTTTTAATATAAATACACACGCTGAACATTCACCAGATAAGTATTCCTGCAAAACAAAAGTTGGATAAATACCACTGTGTACTTCTGAAATGCTGTTAAATGAATAAAGTCATTTCACAGTTAAAGTCTCAATTCAGTAAGAGCTGGTAATGAAATTCCTAGTATCTTGATGAACTAATACCTAACCCTGCAGAAGGGATAGAGTAGAGAGGTGAAAGGAAAAAAACAGAATGAAAAATCCCAAACAAGGAGAGAGTAGAATTAGTATTGCAGGATTTAAGAGCAAAAATGCATGTGACTTCCATTTAAGAATTTGCAGAACGTGATTTGAGTGTAGCTAGCCTTCTGAACGAGGAACAAATTCATTTGTCTCGAGTTCTAAGTGAATCAACATCTTCCCAGTGCTTACAGTAAGCAATGCAATTCCTCCATGTAATCTTCCCAGCTTCCTGTTCTGCTAACATCCTTCTTCTCCACCCCTCAAAAACAGTACAGCACCTACTCTTCCCTAAGTAGGTTAGTTTGATTTTAGGTTACTGGTTTCCAGCGAGACTTGTCTACACTGTTGTGATTAGTGGGCATGTCAAAGGGCCTCGGACAACACTGCTGTTACATCAGTCATAGATAAAGCAAATTATTCCACTCTTATTTCTCCTTCTCTGCATACAGTTTTAGAGAAGCCTAAGCGTAGAGCTTTAGGAAGAACCTCAGGCGGCTTAGACACATTCAGCCTAAAGCTGCAAGGTGATCAAGCCAGATTCTTTAGACAACGCACTGCCTTATGGGTATTAAAAAGACTAATAAGTAGATATACATAATACTGACCATACAATAGAAACACCTATATTCTTAAGCTATCGCAATGTAGAAAAGATTATTAGTTTAAGTTACAAAATGTCACTACACCAGCCAGTCACTAAATATATTTTTACTACCAGAATTTCATCATTGCTATAAAATTGTCTTTAAGTGAAAAAAATGATTGATCTAAAACACAGTACAGGAGAGAAGAAATATTCCTAAAAATACTTACTGAAGTCACCTGCGAGAAACACTGCTTCTGCTCCCGGTGCCCACTCTTTGCAATAAATTCCACCATCCACCAATTGGTTAACTCCAAAGGTTTTGTAACTTTTTGAAAATTTATCAAGGCCTCCTTCATTTTCCTCAATGTTCTTCAAGCGGTTATAAAACAGAGAATACCTTTCAATGAAAATAGATAAGATTTTTTAGAAAGTTTAGTAAGTGCCTTTCTTACATTAAGATTAACAGGTGTAAGAACATTAAAAAAAAACACGTTAAGCAAGACACACTGTCACACTGTGTCCTAAGACTACAATATCAGATTCACTCTTCTCATAGCAGAAAAAACATCAAATACAAACCATTCAATTTTTCCATGGTTGTTACACGGTGCAAAGTTGCAATCTTCATGTTTGTCTGTATTTCTCTTTATGGGAACAATTTGCACTTTAAATCTAAGACTACAACACCTGATTGGCAGTCAGGAAATCGTAGTATTACCACACAACAGGGGAACTTCACACTCTGAACAGCCTAGCGCTTTTTCCTCCACCTTATTAATATCCGACATAGGCCTCCTAGGGAGAATTGTATAGCCCTGCTACATCTCTCACAGGCAATTTTAATAGACAAATCTCAGAACACTGAAAAGTTTGCAGTACAGCTTATAGTAAGTATGCAGAAAGTATTCTGGCACTTGCAGAAAGCAGTTCCTTTGGTAGACTCTCTACATTGACCATCAGCAAGATTTGCAGTTCCCTGACACTGTTAATGACTTGGAAGACAAAATTACCACTTCATGGAAGTAATTATTTGGCCCATACACTGCCTACCCCAGTAGGACATGGAACAGCCTAAACTTCTAATTTAAAGACTTATTTTACTACTAACAGCTTGCAGTGGTTGGTTGTGCTTGGTTTGGGATTTTTTTGTTGTTGTTTTGGGTGGGTTTTTTTTTTTTTGTAGTTTTTGGTGGTGGTGGTTGTTTTTTTTGTTTGGGCATTTTTTTATATATGTTTTGCTATGTTTCCTCCAAGAAGCTCCCATCAATTCAAGAAACACACATCAAGTGCACAATATAAATGAGAAGGCCAACTTGAACTCCTGAACTGTGAGGTGTTCTGCGAAGAAGCACAGCTAAAAGCTTCAGTTGAGAAGTTTTAGTGCTACCTGTATGGGGTTTTTGTTTTAAATAAGACATCCTCAATGTGAACTAGAAATATGTTTGTGTTTTCCATAAATGGAAAGGAATCCTCTGAAATGTATAAAAACTAATAAGAATCCCAGCAAGAACAACCTCTCTGCCTTATTACACTTACTGTATTTTGAAAAAGGAAATAAACAGTAAAGAACCAGAACAGCACTATGGGATGATACCTTGTTAGTTTAAAAAAAAAAAAAAAAAACACCAAAAAGAAAGGAGAAGTAGCCTGTCTGCAGTGTCAAGACTTAAAGCACTGCTCTGATTTCTTTTACAGATTTGTTTTAGAATTGGCCCTTAATTAGTTCAAAGTAGAGGATTAAAATGTCTATTTACTGGTTAAGGTAAAATAACATTACTTATATTAATTTTTATTACTATCACTACTTTCAAGGTTAATCTCCGAGCAAGTTTTTATTATGAAGACTGATGCTCACCTTTAAAGAGAGCAAGATTTGAAAAATGCCTCAGGACACACTATAGCAAATACATTTATAACTTCTTGCCCATCCACCTGCATCACTCGTTTAAAATTTGCTCGTGGGTATAATCCCCAGAAGTACATTACTAACTACTACTGCTCTGATAATCAATTTCGCTTATAGTACTTCAGGGAGAATATTTTGTCAGATTTCCAAGCATAAGTATATTACATATATACACAAACCTGGCTGACTGACTTAAGTTTTAACTAACTGCAATCACAGAAATATTTATATAAAAAAGTTTAAATACAGAAACACAGAGCAAACCACAAACAGCCTCAAAAGTTCAACATACGACATCTGATAAAGGCAAAATCACTCCATTATTGAAGGGTTCTCTTTGAAGAAAAGAGTATTTTGATTTGCATAGCTTTTTTTAAAGTTTTACACCTTCCTTTAAAATGTATCAGTTATATTATACAAGAACACAGTGCCATCTGCAAATTACAATTTCTCAACTATACACAAGCTGTTTCAAAATTGCTGCCTGTCACATGTATTATTTTTAACTAGTTTCACTGCAGCTGACACAGGAACCTTTTGGTATATGCTACAGGTAACTGTTTTAACTCCAGAAAAGATCTCACTGAAGCAATGAACTTGACACATTTAAAATACAGAAGGTGTTTTGGAATAGTTTGTCTCCTTAATCTTTCCCCCCCCCATACTTGGTACAAATACACTTTCACAGCTTTAAGAACACCTTTGGCTGGATGTGGTATTTCCCACATTCAGGAAGAAGCAGGAGAAGTGGTAAGCTTCATCTTTAAACAAAAGTCAGTCATACAAATCTTTGAAAGCTGGAGAGGAAGGAGAGGATAGATTTATTAACACAGAAGAATAGCAGGTCACAAAGAAGGATGGAAATACCTGTGCAGAAAAGAGGCATGATAAGCTTCATATGACCTAGGGGCACACACATGCTGACTGCCTACTGCTCTTTCTCAGTGAGTCCTCCCTAGGAAAGGGGAATCAAACCCATTCATCTCATTCCAAAGAAATAAGCAGCAAACAAGTTCAGCATTTAAGAGTGGGTTTATAGGATGGGAAAAATGAAAATGGACTTTCAGAAAGCAATTATACAATTTATGTCTTTGGGAAAAATCACAGTAAGCTCTGGATTCTTGTTACAGAAGCACTAAGAGTACATCTACCGTTTCAATTTTTTCCTTTCAGTAAATCCAAAGTTTAGGTGAACAAAGAGACTGCAACACTTAATATGTGAAGTGATCATAAGTATTACTGTATAAAAGACTACTCTCTTTGCTCACTCTGCAACAGCAGTGAGCAAGACTACATGCTCAATAAAAACAATTCCTTTTGGAGGACAGGGGTCAAGGAAGCAGATTAGAAAAGTTTTTGATCAGGGATATAAAACATTATTACAGTAATAGCTTTTTATATAGGACAGATTTTGAACAAGTAATACATCATGTACACAGAGAACAATGCTCGTTCAATTTCTACATAAGCACATTACTTTTGTTAGAGCAAGTTAATTCAGGTTTTACTGCTGCATCACCATTGCAGAAATAATGATTATTGAAACAACTAGTGCTCTCCAGAATTGTTTTTAAATTATAATCTAGAAAACATTCAGTTTTAATTTTTTTTAACCACCTTCTGAAATTACCAAATATAGAATTGCAGTTTGCTGAAAGTTCATTAAAAAACCCACTAGCTTTTGAAATGGATCAATTACTTGTGCTGTGAACTATTCTAAGAACTCAGGAGATGAAACAGATCTGGACACAGAATAAGGTTACCTGTCATAGAAGGTCTTGTAAAACAGCATAAGCATAGTTCTGTATCCTGCTGCTGCTTTAAAGGAAAGGATTCAGTTAAGTGCATGCTCCTGATGTGGATTTCGGAAACTTAAGGGTTCGCTTTCACAGAAATTTTGGGTTTCATTTCTGCATTAATGAAGCTTTTTCAACATTTTTAGCTTCCAAACTGGAACCCCAGCATTACACACAAGAATGACAGGAAAAAGTTTTTTGTTCAACTAATTTCAAAGATTTCTACTGATCACTAACAGAATATAAGTGTTAAAAGAAAAGAGGTGGACATTAGGTTAATGGGACTGCATTTCATCATCCCCTCTTAGCACTGAAAGTTACATGATGTTCAGTTATGCATTATTACTCATACGACATATAGTCAGATTCGGGACACACAGGACACATTTCAAAGGTGAGACAATCTTAAAATTCTGGACATGTGAAGAGAATCAACAGCATCCAGAGCTACGATTCAGGACAAAAGGCTGAGTTCTGCCTTCATACTTTTCAAGTCTTCACAACTTAATGAGTGACTGCAAAGCCTTTTAAGATTTTTCTACTTCCCTGCATTACAGTTGACACTGAAGAGGATTACAAGGTAAAAACTGGGACCAAAAAAATAAGTAGAGCAACAGCTGCATCCACAGAACTTCAGGTATGGAGGGTCTGGGGGAACTGTAAAAAGCTGTACATCAAGTCCCTTACTACAGTCAGGTACACCACCACACACAAGTGCGGAGAGGACAAGAGGCCTGCTTTTTGGTGTATTCCTTGCTCCTGGAGTTGTAATGGAAAACACAAGCTTTTCAATTCAAGTCCCATATGCACTGATCTCACCTCTATTAACAGACCAATGTGTTTTAAAACTGAAATGCTAAAATTACTTGTGTTCTTCAGACTTACTGGAAACATACTTCAGAGTCTTCACATTCCCCCAAGCATGCATACACCCGGCTCAAAGCAAGACATTTGCTAACAGAATCATACTTTTACACCAGCATTTTACCCCTCCTCTACCACTATTTCACTGTGCAATGCTGGTAATTGTAAACATAATTTGAAACAGGGTCACAACAGTCTCTTACTATTGTTACATTCATAATTTGTAACACAGCATTGCTTTAAATCCCACGCTTTATATGCAGCTTTGTTTAAACCCTTACAGTAGAAGTGCAGGAATTGGCTGACTTTCCATAGAAGCAGGATTGAAACATCAAACATGAATTAGTATAATGGCTATCTGGAAAGCAAGTATCTTGCCAATAAAGCTTCATAGTGAAGCAGCAAAGACAAAATAAACTCGGTAACAACTTCAAGGGTTTATATTTCAGGTGAGCACCTATTCCTCAATTTATCAAGTAAAACACCCACAAATATTTTGTTTTACAGATAGCCAGAGACCTAAAACTCATACAGTAGAAGTATACAATTATCAGAGAAAAAGATGACCTGAAGTCTTTCAGTTCAATGCAGTGCTATACATTTCTCATCCAAAGAGATGATCCAATAACCTATTTATTCGGTAACCATGATGTACAAAGCCCTCCTGATGCTGCAGTTCCTACCACCACTGACTCCATTTAGCTATTGATCACATTAAAAGTCTTAGACATACATTAAAATTAGTAGCTTCAATGTGGAGCATAAGAATAAAAATTAAGCCTCCACTTCCTCCCCAAAGTCGACTGCCTTACTGAAATGAAACTTTTGGCAGACTACTGAAGAAGTCTGATGGCAAGTCAGAATACTGAATTAGGGCTCCAACGTAAAGCCTTCAGGCCTTTATTCTTCCAAGCAACCAGAGGTACTAACTCCTCCTTTGTGACCACCTTGTAAAATGACAAAAAGGTATTCTAATATTTTAAACGTTTAGATTTAACCAGATAAGGTTTAGTTTCTTAGGCATCACAGTAATCTAAACAGAAACTGGCATAACCAAAAAGGCCTTAGCGGCATACAAAACACCCTCATTTAATCACTCTGGTGCTGAACTACAAGATGGCTGCAAAACTTTGGCGTATTTTTATGCCCTTTCTCATGCCTTTTTATAAAGTTGTAGTCATTGCAGCCTACAGAACAGTCAAATCAGCTTATTTTAAGACCTGTGGTACCAACACTGAAATTAATTATTTTAGTCCCTCTTCTGCTTATGTTGCTGATCTCAGGAGCAATTAATCTTTTACAATCTTTTTGTCTGCACCTGCTTTCATGTCAATTTATTTCTACAATATTGGCCCAGTATTAATGTTAATTTATTCAAAACATGAAAGCAAATAGGAGAGACTCTGATAATGGTATCTGGTGTCCATATGGAAAGCCCAATTCCGCAAACACCAAAGGGAAAAGGATATGAAAGAAAATGCCCAATAAGGTACTCTCTGCAGCCAAATACTCCCATTTTCCAATAAATACCAACATTTACAATAATGTCTGTGTTAAAAATGAAGCTACAACCCAAAAGAAAAGAAAATAAACTCTCAGCTACTTAAGTGTGTTACATTTCTTTACATTTCTTCCAATATAGGTGGTAGAAAGACTAAAAGATAAAAACAGAAAGGGAAAAATAATTTGTTTTCCCACCTTTCTCCTCATTTAAACAACAAACCTTAAAAAACAACTGGTTTGGATTTTGAGATACCACTTATCCTGTTTATCAGCTTAATCCTAAAGCCTCCAAGGGGAATGCTGCCTCTTATTTTCAACCTTCCACTCTTCCCTGACACAGAAGCAGCTTTATCAGTATTACAGTAAAACAGGGAATAAGAAAGCAAAGAGGCCATCAGATTGTGTCCTGTACCATCACTAACATTATCACAAACAACACTATTCACAAAGTTACCGAAACTTCTGAACTCCACTTTCTAAACTGCCTTGGATCCCCCACACACTTATTACTATGACTAGAAAACTACTACAACGCTTCACTGAAATCGTAGGATCTTCCTTACGTCCCCACCACAGCAGCTCTGTTTGAGGGCTCACATACCAGCATACTCTGCTCCAAAATTACACTGACCTGAAATTCTCCTGCAGTTTTCTAGTCATAATACTAGGGGGTAAAAAACAGGGCTCCACTGACTTCTCTAAGCATTTTTAGTTTGGTCTTTTTTTTTTCATTTTAAAGCATTTGTACATCTTTTTTTACAAGAATGCAAACCATCTCTGGAGCAATATTGAGATTGCACGCTGTCTTCAGAACTGTTGAATGAAGCTCAGTGTCCCAGTGTGGTAAGACTGAGACCAGTCGTGGGGAAAAAAAGTTGGGCAGTGTGAAACTCATTCACCCACTGATGTGCACAGACCATCAAAACATTCCCTGTTTTGGTATAAATCCATTCTATGATCCCCATGGATGATCAAAAGGGTCAAAAAGCTAAGAAAAAAAATCAAGTCACTAGTGTAGATGCACCACACTTTCGCTAATATAATACCGTTTACAAATTACTTCTCTATAGGATGAGGAACAAAATGTCACAATTTTGGAAGTTTTATTTTTCGACAATGATGTACTATTCAAATAAAGACACATTTTGAAATCTGGCAAATAAGGAACTGAATATTGCTGATTTTAGTACTGATAATCTACTGCAGGAATATCAGAAAGGATTAACAGCTGTTTTTGAATTTGATATCAGAAAGGCTCAGGAGCTACAGTTCTCCTCTTGATATTACAAGCAGCCCATTATTTAGAAAATGATATCCAAAAATCTTCAATGCTGATATCAACTAGCAGTGATAGGTATCATCTAAGTGCCTACACTGAACACGTAAACAGTTACCGCTTCCGCAAAAAAACCTGATAGCTATGGAAGAGAAGGAACTCTTTGAATCTGAAGATGTGATGTTAACACTTAGGTCATGGACTTCTGTACTTAAGCAGCTTTTACCACTATGCATCTAGTCAGAGTGTTCATCTGCAGCAGTAAAATTTGCTCAGAAAACTATGTTATAAAAACAGACTCCCCTGTGGTCTGCCAGAATGCTGAGTAACTAGTCAAATTCAACTAGTAACATGCTGTGGCATTTCATAGAGCCTGCCTGTAAAATAGGCATTCCTGCCTCTGGTATATCTGATACCAGATATAGCCACATGGTCCAGGCTCACTGGATCAGGGGCACCAGCTCTTTGATCTCCACACTGCAGTCCACTGCGTGCAACAGGTATCTTTAACCACCATGTGTAAATCACAGAAGTCGTAGCTGCCATCTCACGAAGCACAGCTGTAAGGTCTCTGATAAAGACTGTGCTGTACTCATTGGGATTTCCTGGAAAGCCAGAGTAGAATTAGCTTCTTTCAAGTTAGTCAAAGGAGAAACATGTGGGAATATGAAGCTAGACCATCTTGAAACAATTGTCACTAATAATACCCATTTCTATTCCTGCTGTGACTCCTACCACTTCATAGAAGAAAAAAGTAAATGAAAATAGAAATTGATAGTGTAGATGCAACACCTCTGAATATTTCCAAATAACACAGGGCCATTCACAAATTACTTTTTCTAATATTGCTTCTTTCACTTTGAAGATGCAGGTACGGACATTTTCACTGACACCAAAGCCAGTGCACAGTCCCTGATTCTCATCAGCTCCTTTATCTGTAGTTAGTTCCCTTAAACTGCCCTCATTCAGCTGATAAGGGCATGGAGTGAAGGAAGATAGGAGTAGGGCGCATCAGGTTCTTCCTAAAGCAAATTTCTGCAGTCCAACAAATCAAATGCATCAGACCATGTTGAACTAGAATTACGCAGCAGAAGCAAATTCCTGTTTGCAGTTGCTTCTTCAATCCCATTCATCACTAGCAAAAGTGTATCAGAACAGAAACCTTGGATTTTATTTCATTATTTTCTCCACCTCCCTTTACTCATTTTTCATTTGACTATTCAGAGCATTACACGAAGTAATTACACTTCAGGAAAATAGCAAGTAAAGGCACAGTAAACCTCAGGTATGTTTAACTACTTCAGAACAGCAGATCAGCTTTATAGTTTTAGATTGTAGACTCGCACTTTCTGCATAGAAAAGTCTTGTCCCACTCAGGTAATCTTTTTAATAAACACTTAAATAGATTAAACATCTGTAACCTTTGAAGTGTTGGAAGAATTCTGAGAGATATGCTCTAGACCTACGAGATAGCAATGGCTGATGTTTACACAGATCCAGAAAGAGATGATCATTTTGTCTTTTTGCACACTAAAAGTGCTGAATCCCATGAACATAGTGGCTCTTTCAATAGCTACATCCAAAAAGCTTCTTCAAATAAATGCATTCATTTGAGCGTCCTTTCAACTTCTCTACAACTAGAATAAATGTGTAATATTGGAAGCTAACATTGGAAGTGGAAGCTGTTTAAAAAAAAAAAGAAATGCAATAGCACCCACAACACCTTAATTCCATAGTTACTTACAATTTCCACCATAAGCAAACAAATGTAAACTCCCAGCTCTTTGGATGTTCCGTGATTTCAGTATGGAGAGGTAACGCAGCTTTGTGTCTCAAGCTAAATCCAGTTTCTTAAAAATTAAGAAATATTTGCTTGGGGATATTTAATGAATAATCACTTGCTCTGTTGAAAGTTATTCATACAGAACAAGTGACTGATTCTGCATCAGCTTTTTTCAAAATAATTTCAAGTGCAGTGACATGCAAGTCAAACTAATAACATACAGTGTAGTACATAGGAGCATGACAAAACGTAAAAACAATTAGTAAAAACTAATAACAACATACGGTGTAGTACATAGGAGCATGACAAAACAAAAACTGGCAGAAAACAAAGGGAAACTACAGAGTTTTTTTTGGCATCCTACCAGCTGTTGCTATTTCTGACAAAGACTACATATGACTAACATAAGCTACAAAGTCTAAGATAAATACATTGCACTAGTATTTTAGCAAGAAGATTATTTGCTGACTTCAGTTCTGTCACTGTACTTTCTGCACAATACAGAGAACTAGAAGCAAGCCTCTTCCATACTTTAAACATTAGGATAACTTAGTGGCTTCACAAGCCTTTGACAACTGTAATGTTTTTGCCATCAGCTTCATAACAAACATACACAGTGCTCAATTTGGAACCAAATGAAGGAATGATTACAAGATGTATCAAATGCAAACTTAACGCAAACATTTAGTAATAATTGTTCCACTGACTTGTCTAAATCAATCCCACTTCTAAGAACACCCCTCCCCACAATATTTAGAGGCTCTCATACCCACATCCACACATTTGTTCATCTATCACACCCTTCAGTTTATCAGAAACACATGGATGCACCTCACAGTATAAGTGTTACAGATTACTAGTGTTTAGAAGGAGCAAGAGGCAATTTCTTTCCATCAGAAGCCTAGCAAACTAGAGACATCAATTCAAGCAAGAGAGAACAAGTGCATATGTAAGTGTTAACACTTGCTACAAGAAAGCCATTTTATCTTTTACCCTCTGTTGAGATAAAAGGTTTAGAGCTACTTTTTTTAAACTAAAGACACCTCAAGAAACAGAGACGTCCCCAAAAACCTTATGATAATAAGCTGTATCACAATATGCTGGAACAGCACAGCTATATATATATTCTGTACCTGCTAAAGTACTCAAGACAGTTTCCCAGTCATGAATGAAGAGTCTAAATAAGACAGCAATTACAAAATAATGGGAGTTCTATGCTTTTTTCTTTGTATACAAAGCAACAAGTTCACCAGCAACATACTTATGTTTCACACATCTGAACATTTATCAAATAAACACTTTAAGTATGAAATTTCTTCATTTAATAGTAATTGTCTCACTATCCCCCTGCTACGTAGCCTTAATTATGCGTTAGTTGTACACTAAAAAAAACCTCTTTTAGCTACAAGAATTTGCTTCTCTGTTGTAATGATACCTAAAGCAAGCTGGAGTTCTTTTGAATTAACATAACTACAGAGAAACTCCATCGTATTTGAGCAGAAAGCTGCAGAAGTGTAGAGAGACAGATTTCTTTCTCGAAATCAGCAGACTAAGACTGTGTTAGCTCATGTTTCATATTACACAAGAGAAAATAAACTGAAAGGTCAGTTGAACAGTTACAGCATTGCCCTTTTCCAAGGTAATCAGCAGAGCATGTAGCAAAGACGTGAACACAAGCGTGACTGGAAAGACAGTAGCTGATAAAGAGGCTTTTGCTGCCAAATGCATGTGGGACAAAATACCGCTCTCTCGATGTCCATCGAGGAGTATGGCATACTGCAGGCTTTACTTCAGTAACTCTGATTTATTACTTTAATTTGAAATTGTGTTCTTGTTAAACATTCAGGTTTTCATATTGCCAAAACACACTAAAATAGGTAATACTGAACATAAATCACATTCACAGGTAATCTACAGGAACGATATCATTATTAATTTGTTTATAATAGGGATACAATACAGTCAAAAATCAATTCATCCAGTTCACTAATGCATTTTTACTTTAAGTACACAAAGTCTTGTTATTCAGTACCACATAACTGCAAGATGTAGAGTAACTTTCCCCACATATTAAAAGCAGTTTATTTTTCCTCTTAGAAGAGTGTATTTGTTAGTGGAACCTTCCAAAACAGTTTTGCGTCATCACAATAACATATGCTTAAAACCGTCTTAATCTGGAAACAACTCACTCAAATGTTTTATTTACCAGAATTATTTTTAATGGAGCTGTAAATAACAGCATATCGATTCCCATTTGATTCCACTGTCAACTATTTCTAACAGGCTATCTTCACATTAATAAATATCAAGGTCTAGTTGGGGGAAGAGTCAGTGATTCCCACAGCACTAATACAAAGTTGGAATCAAACCACAAGCTAAAAGCAGTGGCTACACAATAGGCTTCAGGGAAAAAACCCACAGAATTTCTTAAAAAGAATTTCTAATCTGCCTTTTGGTGGGCAAGTGTTATTATCTCTTGAAGGTCTTCAGGAACCTGGAAGCGTCAGTCAGTACCATTTCTAAAGCATTTATTTGTGTGGTAAGAACGAGCCCACACACCTCCTATGGGTTGTAAAAGCTCTACACAGTGATAAGCTAGTCTGGACTTCAGTAACTATTCAATTTAAATTTAGTTGTTTAAATAAAGCTGGTTTTTTATTAGTTTGCCACAGCAGTAAACATAAGCAGCCATCTGTTTCTTTTCAAATTTGGATTTCAAGTCTGCTGCATCAGTTTGGCTTCCACATTCTTAGTAATGCTGCAAATAACATTAACCAGCATAAATGAAGTCCAACACAATCCTAAAACAGACTTAGCTTCTTGGGTGTTTATTTAAAAAGGTAACAATACAAAGTTTTAGTTGTCTACCAAACAGGGAAAAGCTTTTAAGTCAGAAGTCATTCCTGATTTATTTTTTTTTCCCCCTCAAATAAAGCACCACATATTCCTCACTACCCAAGCCACCTAATCCACTTCAGCAGGCACATTTAGTAAGAATTGTTATTTGTATTTCCTAACAGAAAACTGCACAGCTACAACTTCATTGTTAGCTTCCATAAATCCTATTTCACCTCCTTTTAAAATACATTCCAGAAATTAAAAACAAAGTCTTGATTTAATGGATCAGATCAATGGCTTATATATTCAAGCAGTTCACTGTTTGAAAGTTACATTAGAAAGTTAAATAAAAGCCTTCTCATGCCCTGATAACCACCAAATAACAATCCCCCTTACTACACGGCTGTTTCTTTGTCAAACTTTAAACAGATTAAAATGGATAGCCATCTTAAGAGGCTGTCCAAAAGATGGTTAGGGGAACAGTACCCGCAGCAACACCCAGCTTCTTTACTGCGGCACCAAACCTTGCTCCCTGTAACAGTTTTCCTCTCATCTAATGTGACCATAAACCTACAGTATTCCACCTAATTAAATAACTCCTTAAGTCACATTAGTTTAGCCTCAATTTTAGGATGTACATGTATTCATATACCACTTTAGAGAGATGTCTGTTTTCCCTTTCTCATGCACACAAATATATTCCCAATGTAGGTTTCTTCCTGGCCTTTAAATATTTGTCACCCACTTACAGATTACCTCTCTATTCTATTGTGACAAACAAAACGTCACAGTACTCTGGGAAAGAAAAACCACGTGTGAGATTTTTACATACGAAGAATAGATAGAAAAACAAGTATTAAAGATGGGATGGGAAGGAAGGTATACTTTTGCTTTTGTTGCTGACCACTGTGCCAGTTTTGATTAGTCTTCATTGGTTTGATCAAGCTTGGAGTACTTTTTATTTTGGCTCAGTAGCTGTATGGGGCTATTCATATAGACTGCACATTCAACACACTAAGTACATCTGGTCTGCTGGCTGGGTTCCCTGTAACTCCAATGAAGAAAAGTAGCCCTTTTAGGAGACAGTTTTAAGGAAGAAAACGTTACCTCCAGTGACTAGAAAATAAAATCTGGAGGTATTTGGGGGTAGAGGGGAAGAACGTCACTGAGCTACTTCACCTTCTACATTATCACACCAGCTTCAGGTGCCTTAGCAGAAGCACCACATTGGCTTCACAGCACAAGCTTGTCTAAATTTAATTCTTAACTGCTTTCACTGCAGACAGCACCAACAAGGGAAGCCAAACACTCTTAAACATTTATACAGTCCACAATGCTAAGTGTTTATAATTTAGTATCAACATACTAGAAGTATAATTAGATCTTGTGTACTTAAATGTCTGTAACTACTTCCAGACAATCAACTGTATTCCCACAGAAGATGAGCAAGCAAAAAGCAGGTATTTCTGTTCACTGCTGCTGTAAGTAGTCATATGCAACAGCTTCCTTCACTTGTGGCCAAGCATTTTTAAAGGCAGTCTAAAACCTGCTCTTTTTCCAGACTTCAGTAAGAATGAGTACAAAGATAAGAATTATTAGTCATTAACTAAATTTGCACCATCATCTAAAAAAGAGAAGTAAAAACATCAAGTTTACAATGTTATTATATTGAATATTCAAACTTCTTTAGAAAACAGAAGAGTTCAGATTTTATATAGTGCAACTACTCTTCTAAAACATTAAGCTACTGTATCTCCCTTACATAATCTTTAATTTGAATAAAATAAGGAGGTTTTGGCATGCAGCAATTAATGTAAAGCACTTAACTGCAGAAAAACACTACTCATCCCAACCACATACTCATTTTCACATGATTTAAGCTCTTAAGTACATATGACATAGCTTCCAAGACACCTGCCTTCTGATGGGATTGTGGCTGTATTTGATGTTAGCTGGGACAGCCTGAAAATCATCATTACCTCAAAGCCTCCAAGCACGTCAGTCTTGTCTATAATGCAACTTTTCTGTCACAACATTAGAATCTTACAATTCAAGTTCTGAATTGATATGACTAAAGAAAATTGTAAACAAAATAGAGGGGAGAAAAAACACCAATAGTGCGTTACTGCACAAGACCGATAAAGGCTGCACAAACTCAACTATTATAAATGACTCAAGACTTACCAAGACAGTGAAGTTTACATCAGAATTTTAAATATCTGAAGTGATGAGGTAATTTGGGACACACACAGAAAGCCACTTGCAACAATTTGGGGAGAGGGGAGAAGGAAGGAGCAAAACCCCTCCAAACTTAGAAAGCCTGGTATTGCCAGGGTTAGCCATCCAGATATGCCACACACACAAATGCAACCGTAGTCTTACTGTTAGACAGTACTACTGGGAAAGCTTCATAGATTATGGAATATTAACATCTGTCTAACACTAGGAGTTAAGAAATACAAGATGAACGAGTTATCTACTAGGTAGAGGAAGCCTCTGTTATCACAATTTCAGATTCATCTTGTCCACTTAAAGACTCCATGTGCAACTTCTAAAATATCTACTAAAGTTACAGAAGTCTTTCATAACAAATTTTGACATAAGCTTTATTTACACAGAACCATTTTTATAGAAAATTAACATTTCTAAGCATTCACTTACTTCAGATGGACAACTTAAACAGCAAAAAGGCTAAGCAATTTAGTAGTGGACTGTACGTTGGATAGGATTTCCCTTTCTAGTAATTTTCCACCCCCACTATGATATTCCTATGAATATTTAGTATGTTTTTTCCTCTTTATAGAGGAATTTTGACAGTTTACACTGCCTGACCTGCTTGAAAAGTTCTATTTTAAAGCACCTGTCCACCTTTAAAGTACAATATAGAAAAAGCAGTGCCCTATACTTGACTGAAAAATATAAATATGCATATTACCTACAAATCCAGGTGTTTATATTAGACATATACACATACAACATCCCTTCATTCTCCCTTCTCCCACCTGAAACACACACATAACATAAAAGTGGTATCCCTTTTATTGGAACTAAGCCTAGAAAAACACTACTTGCTCCAGTTCTCATCCTGGAGAGCTGCCAAGCTAAAGCCTACAAACTGAAGCCAAGCAGGACAACAGGTGAGTCCCAGAGCTTCAGCCAGCACAGCCTCCTTATTTGAGGTCAACTTGATATGCACCAGCACAAGGGAATACCAAAGGAGGAAAATCATGAGCCAACAACTTTAGCTATTCACAGTTTGTCAGGAAATTAACCTCTTCATTTGAGCTATGCATCAAGAATAAATCTGGTAAAAGACTTATGAGGCATCAGGGAAGAAAAAGTACCATCAGGTACACAAAGAATTAACATGTGTATTTTTTGTCACAATGTATTCATTACATCAGAGTAGCTTGGGTATGTTTTATTCCATCAATATAACTATAATCTACAAATTGTATACAGCCCCACAAAAGTTCCATATTTAAAACCTTTTCTTCTCCTCCTGGGGAGCCTGAACTCGCATTCAGCTTCTACAAGCCTATAAATACCTTAGCATCTACAGGTGCAATCTCCTATTCTTGCCCTCCTAACACACACAGTTTGCACACTGTCAGTTAGAAGCCTTTTTCAATTGTAATCTGAATTGGTACAACATAAAAGATTTTAGTATAAAATACATGCAAAAATTGACAGAGGGAACGTCAACTAGATAGAAGAAAAAATTTCCCTTAGGACCAGGGCCCCAGAGAAGGTGCAGAATCTCTGTCCCTCGAGGTTTGAGAACCAGGAGAACAAAATCCTGAATGATCCAGTCCCAATTCAATACTGACCTGGTTCTGAGCAGGAGAGTGGGACACAGACAGCATTCCAGTCAGAATGGTTCAGTGAAAATTTAGTACTTTACACCTACAGAAGCTAGCCAGTTCTGCTTAAGAAAAAACAAAGAACACAGCAAGATGTATAAGAACAACAATGCAGACCATGACAGAAATACAAGCACTACAAATGTCAGTAATCTAAGATATATTAGAATGCTCTGGCAATCACACACACCTCCCCTAAGCTTGCATTAATTTTCTTTGTATGTGTATCTATGCACACAGATAAAGGAATTCCACAGTGCTAAACCAGACAAAAACAGGGACAAAGCAGCCCAGCTGCTACCTTGAGACAAGTTTTGCTATTGTTGTGTTAGACAATTTTTCCCTCAAATAACTTATTAGCACATAAATTTTTGCCATATAATTTAAAGTCAGTTTAAGTAGTTGCTGACATGTGTAAAGCAAACTTTACATCAGTGTTGCCTGTAAAATGTTACAATTATAGTAACCACATTTTCACAAGGAATTGACATACCTAGCTATTTCTATTTTAATTCCTTATATATAATTGCATAGTACACACTGTACATGTGTGTTTATACATACATACACAGTTTACATATGTATATATAAAAGGTATTGTTTCAAAGCATTCTGGATCAATTTAATATTGACAAGACATACCAGTGTTTTCAGCACCAAAGTATAAAACACTTTGGGTGGGGGATTAAGGATGCAAGATTGTATTCATAATTGATATTACCTAGTACTATAGTGGGTTTTTTTCTTCTTTCTTAACCTTTTTAACCAAATGTTATGGGTGCATTTTAAGTCTTTCTTCCTGGATAACTAATTAGAACAAGAAACAATCCATATCCCCGAGTTTTCTGCAACAGAGGGGGACAACCTTCAGTAAAGATCATGCTACTGTTTCCTATTCCTGAACTGAAGCACAGAACTGCTGTTCAACAGTGGTTTACCTCTACAGGAAAGGGACCCCTTGTTTTCCCATCTCACCAAAATCAGCAGGAGCATGAAGCTACCACATCTTACCTTCTGTATCTTCCTCCTACTGACTGGAATCCCCCTGTAACTGCTACTGCCAGCCTCTCATTTATGCCAGCAATGGAATTCTTGATGTAAAATTGTGTCAATATGAGTTTTAAGAAATCTAGGACCTTACTCTATATTTCAGTCAAGTTTTGGTAACTTTAAATCAAACTCATCAGCCCTCATTCTACAAGGGTGAACTTAAAAATCCTGAATAAATCAACAGGGAAGTCCTTTACAAAGGACACTGTTCTCCAGGTTATAGAAGAACTTAATCCTACATTTTCAAGACAGCCATGATATTCTTCACGACTTTTGAAGAGGCACCCATTACTATTTGGGGCAGTTGCCTTTAACATGTCTTTGTTCTTTTGCTGGCCTCCCTTACAACAAGTCAGCATACCTCTACATCACCGGGGGAACCAGAAAGTCTGATCACTGCAGTGTGAGAGCTAGTTAGTTTAATGCCCACACATTAGTCTCTTACACAGCAAATGGCTATGAGTATGTATCTCTCCTTTTAAAAATATCTCTAAGGAAGCCTGGATTCTTACAGTCCATCATGCATTTACTCTAAGAAAAGCTCTTAATTATTTTCACATTTTTCTGATTTGAGCATTTAGGGCTTTTCAGAATGTGCATGCTAAAGGAACTATTGTATTTCTTTTAAATGTTAGACCACAGACGATCAGCGGGTGCACTGTTTGACAGAGTTTACAGATACCTTTTGTTCAGAAAGCCTTGGTGTGACATCCCAATGTGTTTTGTTAAACAATACGCTTCCATTTGTTTATGGCAAAAAGTTTCCAGCGACAGACGAGACTGATAAGACTCCTGCAGAAAGGTCCTTTTCACTACCAGTCCTTCAGTACAGGTCAGACATGTAACTGCAGGACAGAACCGTGGCCTCTTTCCCAAACCCAGAACATCACACAGCTGGTACAGTTAAGTTTCATGTCCCAGATGGAGTCACAGGAGCAAGAGGTCATTCAGGGTTACCAGCCCAAGAGTTACAGGCGCTGTATCATGTAAGCATGAGGAAGAGAGCAATAAGCAAGTTTTAGGTCTAAACTGAGCATATGTTCTTTTTTCCTTAAGTGAATTGTATGTACAGCTGAATAAAACAAGTTTTCAACTTGCTAGATGACTTAAGAGAAATTTAAGATTATCAGTTAATTCCTAATTAAGTATAAACTTTCCGATTGCTTACTGAGAAAAATCCACAATTAAAACAAAATTTTGAAGGCATATCAGTGTATGTAATGAACAATATGAACAAAAACTCATTTGGACAATATTAAAGAGCTCAAACCAGTAATGCTTTTGTAGCATTAAAGAGTTGCTACTTATGTAACACTTGAATTTTGGGGGGCTCACATCTATACTCCAACACAGCTAATAGAGATTTCAACTTCCATGCATTATATAACGCTATTTCATGAAGACCCTTTAACAGCACACAGGATCTAGTCACCAGAGCCAGCTTCCCCACCAGCCCTCCCATCCAGCTCCTCTGCAGTGCCGGCTCCTGGCACTTCCCAGCTCCAGGGTAAACACCAAGCAGGGACCCACAGGCAGGACCTGACCCTCTCCTTGCCCGTTTGGCAACACCTTCCCCCTCCCTTTCTTTACCTCAGTTTGGGGCAAAGCCAGACTTTGAACTCCCCAAGCAACTTCCTCCATATAGTTCTCAAAACAAGCAAAAGTGTCCATGATACAACTTCATGCATCTAACACTTCAAATAGCTCACACAGATCCAAGACGCAAAAAAAGCCACGAAAACTAAGTTAAATCCATTCTGTTAAAAGTCTAGAGTAGCATGAAGGGAAAAGCTGTTCTTCAATTAACTCATTATTTAAATATTACGTTATCAGGCAAAACAGGTAAGCATTTTCAAAATAAGTATTTTGGCAGAGACAGATGCCTATTAGCACGAGTGGCAGTGAACATGGCATACAGCAACATTTTACTCAAATAGAATGCAAAGCCTACACTTAAAAACTAAGTCTTGTCCCATTGCTGGTCAACTAGCTCTTTCTAGATGAAATTTCAGTATCAGGCACCTTCCATATTTGCTTGAAGAATCAATTCAGAGTAGCAACTAGTTGTCAAAGTGTTTCAGTTTTTTCTGTTTTTTTTTTTGTTTGTTTGTTTTTNGGGGGGGGGGGGGGGGAAGTGAGGGTGAATGCAACACAAACTATCCCAGCTTAAGTTAATAATTAATTTCCTTTTTTGTTTGTTCTCCCAGAAACAGAAATAAAATTAGAAGTAAGCTTAACTTGGACCCAGAACAGCTATTCTGAAGACCCCTCAGTGAACTTCAAAGTTTGCCGACTGCAAGAGTCCAGAAAATCCTCACTGCTTGGACAGTTCAGAGAAAGTTAAAGAAAAAAAAAAAAAAACAGAACACCCACGAAAACCCACTCCCCAGAAGAGTCACACAGAACACAAACACCGCCCCCCCACCTCAAATCCATGAATAGCATACCTTGGACGCAGTTGAAATCCATCTCATTGCATGAACAGCTTCAAAGACTGAAGAACAAACGCTGCCATAATTTTAGTTTGCATTTGTAATCACCATTATTGTGAGCTGTATGGTCCCAACCCCCAGCTCCACAAAAACTGACAATATCCCCTACTCCCTCACCCCTGACAGCACTCATGAAATCTCTAAGTTTCAGTAGTATGTGGCATGCTCTGATTAATATATACTGAAATATTAAGAGTTATAACAGTAATGCACAATCAGCAATTGGTACGAAACAATTTGCTCCAGAAATACTTTTGTTCTGAAAGTTTGCTTTATGATACAAACCAGATGCATCACAGATATTACAGGTTACAAGAACCATGCAAAAAGATCTGTCCTAGATCGCTACCAAGTACACAGGTCTTTGATTATGATTTCCATCTTCCTAATATTTTTTTCCTTTCTTTGTAAATAATATTCTGAAGGGAATTTTCCCCAGGACTTTGTAAGCTAACCAAGCACTGACTTTGCAAAAGAAACGTTTATTATCAGCCTCAGAATCACAAACTCCCCGAAGACTATGAAGTGCTGGCCTGCACACTTACAATACATACTACAGATTGATCCCTATGTAAAAAGTACACAACAAATGCTGACAAGAAAGATGAAAAATGGTTCTAGTGGCAGGAGAAAGCCCAAATGAGGTAACTACTGTAAATAGCAAGTAGAAGATGCAACACAGAATATCTGTCAAGACCTGAAAACACACAAAAAATTTGTGTATCTTACCCTTTCATAATATTTAGTTAATTTAAGATTCCTTTGCAACAACCACAGCAGGTTTGTATTGTCAGAAATTTATCAAAACATCTTTTTTGTTTGGCTGGGTTTTGATAAACATTTCCCATGATATATGGCATTCACTGGAGTACTGACACGACCTTATCCAACACAAATTGCATCATTAATAGTGCAGAAACTTATTTTAACAGTTACCTGTATTTCCAGGAATTTAACCAACAACAGTTACATGATTTCACTTACTAATAAAAATTCTGAGTGATACCTAGTCAGGATATCAGAACAACAAGAATTAGCAAAGAATCACACTGCAATAGGGTTGATAGTCATCTTACTCACATACACACATGATACAATGATGCAATTATTTAAGCTCCCCACAGCGGACCAGCTCTCTCATCAGCTATCATAGCAGAGTGCAAAGGAATGAACCGGCAGAAGCAATACTCCACCACAAAAGTTAGGGAGATTGGGTGTGATCTGCAATTACCATGTCACTGCAATAAACATCATGAAAAGTAACACTACAGGTTGCAATTACAACTTGTTCGTTCCAGTCATCATATAACCACCCTATTTAAAAAACCCTACCCACAAACAGCCCCACACCACACATAGCTGGAAAAGCGAACACAGCAGCAAATTCTGATGGTTTCTGAAAGAGGTAACCTGAGGTTTTGCCACAACCTCTAGAGGTCGTCTGCAAATCTTCATACCGTATTTCCCAAGTTTGCCTTGGCTTTCACCCCACGCCCCCTTTTTCATTTTCTTTTTGTTGAGGCAATGAGTTTTTAAAAAGTTGCAAAATAAAGTTATTTGACAAGTCAGGAACTCAAATTTATATTAGAATAGGCACTGAGTGTGTACATGCACATGTGTATGAAATCCCACTGGCAATTTGCTTTGGCTGTATTACGAAAGGTAGAAGAATCTAAGTGTATTAGAATCTTATAGTAAGTATATGCAACAGTAACCTAACATTTTATCCTCAACAGGTCACCATCTATCCAGGTTTCGAAGTCAAAAGTTTTGAAGCATTAGATTTAAAAATTGACATCCTACACTGCAACAGACCAGCTTGTTTGCCAGAAATACATAAAATTTTAAGATTGTTAAGTAAATATGTCTGTCATTCAAATACAGTCATCTATGCACCTGTATTAGGCAAGACCTATCTTTGTAAAATGCCTGAATTCAACTTGCATAACCTTGATACCTGATGTAAAGAATAAAGGAAGCAATAATAAAGCAAATGAAAACCATTATGCTTATATAGCACAAAGCACACAAATCAAGTAGTACTAGAACAGAGCACAATTTTCTCACCAACTAGGAAGTTCTTTAAATGTGCTGGGCAGGGGGAGCACACCTTGCACAGTCTAGTAAACTGTTAGTAAGCAGTTGAGATACACTTATTTATAGCTATTTAAGCCCCCAAAGCTTCACATTATTTCCCCCAGGAAAGTCTATAGTGTCTTATACTGCATGAACAGAAGCAACTACACATCCCACTTCATTCCATATCAAAGGGATTTGCCCTGAGTTCGCCTGTCAAGGCCACAATCTTCTGTCAAGACTACAATTTTCTTTTCACTTCAACTTCCTTACAGTTTCTTTCATAGTTTACAAGTAGATAAGTTGAAAGAGTATCAATAGAAATGAGGAGAAAGAAAAATCTTAAGCCAAAGCTTCTAACCTAACAAACAATGCATTCATTGCCAAAACACACGTACAACACTAGTGCCATCTCTACTGTTTTCTAGATTCCTGTTTAGATCTTACAGACTATTAGATTTTTATATTACCAGGTAAAAGCTCATACCACATTGAATTTTGAGGTTTCTACAATACCTCTTCTCTTCTGTAGGGGAAAGCAAACCACAGCAGGAACACCACCTTGATGAAGTGCAGTGAGACCCAGAGCACTCTTGACTTCAACTGTTTTTCCTTTCTTTGATAGAGTTGTCCATGAAATCACAGTCTCGGTCAGCCTATTCCACACAAAGCTTTAAAAAGCCAGAAAAGTGATTTACAAGCTGCGGGGGACTGAGTACTTTCTTTGCATTGACATTTGAGAATCAAAAACTTCAGCAAAACAGATTCAGGAAGCTAAGCCACTACAGACAGATATTAAAAAACACAGCACCCCATACCTCCACAAAACACCCTTTCTGGTTTAAAATAAAAACACCCAGACATCTGAAAAATTTTACTGAGATACGCCATTACAAAATATGAAATACGTTACAAAGCCAGCCACAAATTACTGTTTATTCCTACTTTTCTGTTACATGGTTTCTTTGCCACAAGACCTGTTGGTCCCTCAACAAAAAACCAGCTTATCCTTATTTTTCTCCTAATCATCACTTATGCATGATCAGAAACATCAAAGCTAGGGTTTGGAGTCATCACATCAAAACGTCATTCTCTGTGCCAGAAGGAAACAAGTGTCAACTTTCAGCCACTCCAAAAACATAGTAAACAAGCCAATTTAGTAATTTTAAGGTTTTATGCCATGGTTTCTCTGACACAGTTCTGTCTTACCATCATGCTCCAACTAGCAGCACTCAGTGGAGATACCAGGAGTAATGCTACAAAAAAATCCCCACAAACACCAAAACACAGCACAAGCAATTTCTGCTCTTTATTCTCTGGCTTCTTTTGAACTAGTCATCACCACTACGGCACTTGATTTATGGAACTCCAAAGGCTAATATATCTACCTGTTCAACTCAACAATATGAATGCGTTTGTATTAAATACTGTAACAGGCATGATGGTAAGCACCATATTGTCTGACACCTATCATGAAGTAATACTGACAGAATGAATGCCAGAAAAGGTTCCAAACTCTAAAAGCCTTCTCCCCTCTGACAATTCCCTAGACTTCTTACAGTTCCTGGCAGACAACCCACAGAGCCTGGGAAAGATGATCAAGAAGTTAGAAAACAGAGCAATACAACAAAGAATCTTGACTTTCTCAGCACTTTTGTGGTGTTGAACAAGGACTGGACTGATGAAACTTAGTTTGGAAAATGTCAAAAAGAAACACAAAAATCACCGCAGTTTACTACTGTCCCATTGCTTTCCTTAGCACAGACTAAATGCTGTTGCCTGCAATAGGCAAACCTCATTAAGCATTTAAAGAAAACCTGTCTGTGAAGAAACCTCAGTGGCATTTTTAAAGTTACTTAAACAACCAACAACATACACCACTGATAGAGTCAACAATGTCAAAAGCAGTCTTTGAAACTGATGACCCACAGTAATCAGTAGAGCTAAATACCCAAAGTCCAATCTGTTTCCTCTTCGTAAAGTCCACAAGTTCAAAATTTGTATCAAAATTTGTACTTCAGTCAGTCACAGCAATACCTAAGGGACTTACACAAGTGCACCTAGAAGCTGTCTCTGACCTTTCAAAATGTGAAGACTATTGTTCTAAAACCATGTTTATATTAGAAGTGCTGGTTAACATATTAGTAAGTGCTATTGGCGAGCAATATCCTTTTTGATGCACAAGTCCTTAGTGCAGATGCCATTAGACCAAAGAATTTAGCACTACAGGTCTTGTCTGAGTTGGAGTGGGCACCAGCAACAATTTGTATTACCAAAAGCATGCTCTTGCACCTCTAAATCATATTCACTGTACAAACACTTCTCCAATATTGTATACTATACTGGCAATATCTTTCTGTATACCAGACCTACTTCAATGCCTCCCTTTTTTGGTTTCCCCAGAAAGTAATGCAACGATTATCCACCCACACCCCAGAACTGACTACGCATTTTTGAGAAAACACTGTTATAATTGAACAAAATTAACTGACAGGTACTGGATTTGCAGCAAACTACACTGATCCTGGTAAGGACGTAAGGATAAACAAACTGCTCAGAGGCTATCTGGAAAAAAAAATCAGATCTTGACAGGCTTGGCATTTCCTGCCTCTGTAGGGCCTGGGAGAGGTTTCTGTCAGAAGTCATTATGGTCAAAGTGTTCTACAATGACACTTAACAGACGTAATTGCCATTTACAGCTACCTCCATTTTGAGTTGGAAACCACTCAAAGCCAACCATGACAGTTGCTGAAAGCTCAGTCTGATGCCTACTTCGATGACAATATATTATTTATTATATTAGAGAAGGCAACATTTTACTACTTGTTCTGCAATTCAAAGGCCAACTGCTCAGATGAAGCTTTTGCTTCTGGTACTAAACAAAGTGTGGGTTTTGTTTATTAACTTTTTGCTTAACAATAAATAGTAGAAACAAAAGCAAATAGCTTGGTCAAAATACACAATGGCTGATAGTCACACTCAAAGACATCACTCATTTACCTTATAATCTCAGTCCATAACTTCATGGTCCAAAAGAGATCCTATTCAGAAGGCAAAGATACTTTAATCCACTCATTGTGCAGTAACAACATTCTTAGTTTACTGGCTCTGCTAAAATAGTTGACATCCAGGCACTATTTAGGTCCAAATTTGATAAATTTTAAAGTGAGAATATTCATTAGGTTTATTTAGGTACTTAATCTTTTAGCAAAGCCTTTCACTTCATTCCTAGAATTCACAAGTTGTAGCTGAAATACATATATCTCCATACACAAATTGACTGTGCTCTTCTTAATTTTAGCAACTGTGGAACCTACAGACAGCTTCTACCGATTAAAGGTGTCAAGGACTAGGTTAACTTCTGTACCATGAACACTACTTTTTCCAGGAACTGATACCAGGACAAAGAAGTGTCAGATTGTTCAAAAAATACATTATTTTTTTCCTTCTGAGGAAAGCAATCAGATTCATAGATTGAGTATTCTGCCACCATTAAGAACTTCATCAGCATCATGGATCTTGTATTTTTATCTGATTTTAAAAAGTTAAGCAGTTTAAACACACTGTACTGGGAGCTTTGCAGAAGACTATTTCAGGAGGTGGTGACCTTAAACAGGCCCCATCTGCTCTGTTAGGTCTCATACAAAGGGCTTGAGAAGCATGTTAGCCTACATGGGTACCAGCTGGAGTGCCCCGTGCCAGTCTGTGAGGACAAAGTAAACTTGAAGTTAGTTTATGAGCCATCTTCAGCCCCAAAACATGCTCAGACTCACCTCTGAAAAAAAAAAAATCTTAGGTAAAAGACAGCTCCCACTATGAATCAGCATTCCTTTCATGGCAAATTCTAGGGACAGAGGGGTGCAATTTATATACAAGTAACACAGCTAATATCACTCTATAGATTAAGTCTGGTAGTTAACATCTCTAACCTCCCCCAGTCTTGCCCTCCTTCTGCAAACTTGAGCTTTTTATCCGTAGTCTGTCTTACCAACACGTCTGAATGAAATACACACTTCAAACATTACACTTACACACTGACATTATAATCCAAGGCTCCTTTCTCAAAAAAAAAGCACCCAAACTGTATCATGCCAGCTCACAGAATTAGTACTTTGAACTTATGAGGTAAGTTCTACATATACCTACCATCAAAATTATGGGGCGTCTAAAACTGTGAGGGCAAGGGAGGGAGATGAATGTGGAGTCTTCAGTTTTGAGGTGGTTTTATTTACATTAATTTATAGTGTTTGAGTGAAGTACAAACAATCAGATTTATGAACTCATACATTTATTTTAGGATAACAAGAAGTTGATAGAAAAAAATCTGTCCAGAATTTTTTGATGATACAAAGAAAATCCAGAGAAGTTTGGCGAATAAATTTAAGTGCTAACAAGCGTTCTTTATAATTTTCTGTCTGAAGGAACTAATCACTGTAATCACATTCAAATTACACTGTAACAGCATTACTATTAAAAATCTGTTTGCTGCTATTTAAAAAAGACTGTTAAGAGCCTGATTTATTTTTTTCTTAAATACTTTCCAATTGTTGTAAACAGGATTAAAATAAAGCAGCAATATTGTGAAATAAACCTTTCAGGTGTTTATAGATTAAGCATCAAAGAACCCACTCTTATTAGAAAACTCACACCAAATATGCCACAGACTAAGTCAATGAATTCCATAAGCTACAGTTAAATTTGCCAATGAAGCCCAGTGGAGGCTGGATACATACACTAAACTCCTCCAAAAAAGCTCTGTGTGTGTATATACACTTGTGCATTAAGTACATAAAGTGAAATTAAGATATTTTTATGTATTTTCCCCAAAAGCTACAGAGAAAGCTGTACGGGGTGGGGAGGCAAGGAGGAAAGAGGAAACATACAAACCTTTCTGATAGTGTCATCACTACCAAACTGCTACCTTAATCACTTTTTTAAAAAAACCTTTATCACTAGGCTTTCTCCCTTATTTCCTAACAAAACAGACAGTAATGCTTACTTTGATTTGCCTTCTTTAAGAAAGAGAAAATTCTTTAGACCATGGATACAGACCAAAGTAGCTAACCTAAGTGCCATGCTTTGCTGCAGTCTCTCTGTCTCTTTGGAGCTTACCAATGAAAAGATTGTTTTTCTACTGGTTCTACATGCTGAAATTAGTTCAGTATCCCGAGAGTACCTGCTGTTGCTCGAAATAAGGGCTAACCAGTGGCAAGAGAGTACCAAAGAGCTGAAGTAGTAAGCAAAAGGACATGGGTAGCATCCCAACTGAAAAAACAGGGGCAAGTAGACACAACTATTTAGTCTCCTAACTGGCCAAAGGGAGAAGATAGTATAGAAACCAAATTACTTGCACATACACATTCATAGAGACCATGCCATTGGTAGTACTGGACACGTACTGTCTACACCTGAAAACTGAAATAGTTTAGTACAAAAAATATCCATGTATTGAACTTGAAAGATAACAATAATCCAGGAGCTTTGCAAAGGTTAAGTTAAAGCTTGGGAGTTCACATCAACTGAGAGAGAGGATTTGTTTGTTCAGACAGTAAATTTGAGTCACCTGGCTCATTCAGCATGCAGAAGTTTTAGCTTGTTTTCCACTACTTCAACATTCTCAAAAAAGCTGCAGTGTAAACAGACCCTGAAGTTGTAAAGCATGTATTTTTTTTTTTCCAGATCTGTTCCCTCCATTTTTACAAAGGATGTGATTTTCCCCATTTCTCCTAGAGATGTTAAGGATTTTAGGGGGTGAGGAAGGCACTTGCAGAAGGGTCGGACAGAAAGGAGGTAACATCAAATCACAAGTGCAATCAAAATACAAAATGAGGAAGGATTTGAGAACTAACAAAAAGTATTTACTTGCCTTAAGTTCTTACCTTTGCATACAAAGTGTACAGATTGTGATACTTTCAGTGGTTGTTTCTAATTTCTCTTCTCAAAAAAGGTGCATTTTAGCTCTAACCTCTCAAAAGCCCCTGCACCAACTCCTGTCCCAAACCACCATGTCTACTCTTCCACAAATGCTTCTGTGTGGAGTCACTGCCACTGTTTGTGTAACAACACAAAGCTATTGTGCAAGTATTTAAAACCAGCACGCTGGCCACATTTTCTCAAAAAAGCTGACACACCAAAACAGTATTGCAACACTTCATATTTCTATTATACATTAAAAATTTCCTAGAGAAGTAGCATTTAGCAGGGAGAACTGTTTGTGCAGGACAAATTAAATCTTGCTGAAAGTGATCAAAAATTCATAACTTCAAAGTGAGCTGCATAAGTCTTAGAATGGAAAGCATTAATTAACTTACAGTTTACCAATCCCTGTAAACCAGAAACACAGACTGTGGAGATCTACCACAATAGGTATCAAACGACACTGTTAACAGTAAGACTTGCTTGCACAAACACAAGTGTGCAAGGGCAGTTTAGACAGCCTAAAATACCAAAGGTATCTGCTTAACCCTGGCACACACAACGGAATTTATCAAACTTTTTTTTTCCTGCTAGGATAGCAGGTACAATGCAATCAGCATATCCCCTAAGGCTGCTAAAATGAGCCAGTGACTCCTATGTTTATGCAACAAATCCATTCTAGATGGGCAATTTCCAAACAGTTGTGGTAGTGCAGCATGTTTTCATTTAAAACATACAGTAACTCAGTATGATTTTAACAAGAGTCTTTTAGACAATTCCCCTGGCCCTCCTGCCTTTCCTACAAAGGATCTTATCAAATGCTTTACATCCAAAAGCTTAGATCTGATGATGACATCATGTTCACGTGTGACCATGGGGAATGCTTGGAGGCACACATCCCACACATGCATGTAACCTGCCTATCAGTGAAACCCTAGGGGAAAAAAGTGCCCTCAAAACAGAAGTCTGACCCCAGACATACAGTTGGCACAGAGGACTTGCTTGAACAGCCATATAATGTGTTGTTTTGTCAAAAAAAAAATCTCCACACTAACTGTAATTAACTACTTACATCCATTTGTGATCAGTACTAAAAGTTTATTTTCCACTTGTCCCAATACAATGTTCTCCTAAAGAGCCTGCTCTGTCAGCTCACCCTCTTGAAAAAGATGAGTGAAAATGAAGATCAGACCCTAAACATTGCCCGGAAGCAGAAAAGTCTCTTCCAGTTGAAGATCTTTGCAATGATATTTAACCACTCTTCAAAATCAGTGAAGTCTGTTTGCATATATTAGCTTATCCACAATCCTATAAGCCTTTTCTTGACCAAAAAGGTAGTGTCTTGTTTTGGTTTGGAGTGAGAGGAATTAAAGAAGAAATACTGATACACCTTAAGTCCACACTCTCCCAAAGCATTACTTTAACAGGGTTTCTCCACTTCCCTACTCTTACCACAAAGGACATCATCCTTACTTTGGTGCCTCAAGCCAGTATCACTTGGAAGTAGGAGGACCCAGATCCCACGCTCACTTTGAGGACTGTGGAACACACTAATGGAGAAAAATCACTCAATGAATGCAAGACTAGTTCACATAAAGGCCAAAATTCACGTTTTCTATTCCATGAATTAAACTCTTAGAAGTTAATTTTGTGTGTGACTGAGCACCACTCAATTCCTTTTGCAGATATAGGCTACATTTTTTTTTTTTTTTCAAATTAACATAAGCTTCTAGCAGTGGTACTCCTACTGCAGGGAGAGTAAGTCCATCCTTACTGGAACTTTATGCTCCACTGTGAATTTTATTTTCTCTTTAACGCTAAGCACAGTGGCAGACATGCTAGCACAGAGTCCAGCAACACAGCACAGCAGAACAGTAAGGACACGTGTGAACCAGAAGTATACCGTGCCTGAGCAACAGCACCAAAGAAAGGAAGAGGGTGTCAAGCAGAAAGTGTTAGAGCTACCTCTACCTTCAGGTAACATCAGTCAATAGAATTGGAGCTGCATGTTTAAAGAAACTATTAGTTAGGCCAATAATGTCCAGATAACATTCATTGCTACGGTGCTTCCAACAGCAACATGAGGTGAACAGGCTTGTTTAAGCAGCTTGGAGGCCTACTCTTCACAGCATGGCCAGAAATCATCACTAATAATCAGCTTTCAACTTGTTAATATAAGGTGCTATAAGAATGTCAAATACACTGTCAGATACTTGGGGAAGAGGCAAGCCATATTGTAGCTAAAAGCTTTTTTGCAGAATTTTTTTTCCAGAGGAAAACTCATGTTTTAAACATTTTAAATAGAAAAAAACCTGATCTTGTTACACTTGACATATTGTCTTAAGACATTATTTTCTTTTTAAGCTAATGAATGACTGCATGAAGCGAAGTTCCAAAAGTACAAAGTAAGCTGATGCATGAGTGAGAGCTTTTAGATCTCTGACAGAAGTGAAAAGGAGCTTCTTTTGTGGAAGACAGAAGATGAAGGAGCAGCTAGGACTAGAAGGCATGGTGGGAGTAAGTTGAACAGGTAGACAGAGAGGAAAGAATTGTGTATACATAAATTTTGAGATTGAATGGGCGGGGGAAAGCATCTTCATGAGACAGGATGTCAATTTAAGATGGTCCTCCATAATAAAAATGCCTTCTTTACAGCTTGGAAATAATAAAAAAAAGTATAAATACTTTAAAGTATTCAGCAAGACTTTGTCTTTTCTTCACTATTACAATAAGACAGTAATTAGATTCCTGGCCACGTAATCTATTGTTTTAAAATTCTGGGCAAATTCTCAGAGCCCATCCAACATCCTCAGACACGCTAATACTATGTAACAGAGCTGAGGGGGCCTCCACTCAGTTTTTTTAGAGTACTTAGTTTTAAATTCATATACAGACGCAACTGCCTTGCTAACAAAATGCAATACTTACATCCTAATAATTTCCTGCCATTTGTAAAGCTAGGAGCTATTATGAATCTTTTGATGAGGACTACAACCAGATATGCATATACTAGTTGTACATTGGCCTTCCTCACTAAGGTCATCAATGATGCAGTCAGCTGTAGTAATTCTTATGCACAAGAGTATTCTAAAGACTACCATAATGCAAAAGCACATATTCCATTAAACTGACAAGCATTGGTTTCTACAGGGCTCTGGAATCTTTGAGTAGCTCAACAGAAGTCAACTGAACTTACGGGACACCAGCAAAAAAAAAGAAAAAAGACAACAACATATGGCATTATGCTTTTTGTTAACATTTAGTTTTGCACCCAATACAGCAGCCTGTATGAGACAAAACAGAAAAAGCAAATCCATCTTTTCTAAATTAGCGTCATGGCTTCCAGCACAGATTATTCATAGTAGTTGTGTTAATGCTGTGACAGATCTCACTCCAGCCTTTCCCCAGCTTCACGATCACTTAAAACTAGGCTTCCCTCTGGAACCATTCATCAGCTTCCATTCCCAAACTTGCAGGACCCCCGACAGCTGCCCTTCTACACAGTCCTACCAAACCCAATTCCACATCTTCTCATTTTCAACACCTCAGTTAAGTATACAGCACTGTGCACTTCTTAAAATTGAAAAAAGTGCAAGAACCATCATAAAGCAGCAGTAATCCAATATTAGGTAGATACAAACAGGAAAACAGCAAGTATTTTGCTTTTGTAAGAGTGCCGATGTCCAAGAACATTACTAGAAACCTATAAACCAGTTGACAGACATCTTGTTCATTGATCCAGCTACTAAAGCCACCGAGTGGGTGTTCCAGTCTTCTCAACGAAAATCTCACCCATGCTTCAAAAGAAATGGGACTTTCCCTCTCTCAACCCATACCTATGATCAAGCACTGTGGCTGCTGTTTTGTCTAGCTGAACAAATCAGTGTCCTGTTTGATGCTTTCATCAAGATAAAAACTGAAGCTGTGCAGTGGTACATTTTTACTTATTTACTTTATAAACTGAACTATTCAAAAAAGAGCTTTCACTGAGGACTACACAGCCAGAATATTACAGAGGCAGTTGCAGGGACTGATAAAATATAATAAGCCACACATGTTTTTATAGCAGAAAATTCTAATGGGCAGCACTTTCTAACACCAGTTTGTAACTCCATAAAATGCAATTACACCACAGGCATTAATGGTTTTAATTGAACCAATTATGTCCTGAGAGGTAAAAAGGCTAAAAATACATACTAAATTATACAAAGTCTTTAGCCTAAATAACACTTGGGAGTTAACAAAATACTTGTGGAAAAACATACTACAGATGGTCAAACAATGAAGCACAGTGATATCCTATGGAAACACTATCACTTCGGTGTGGTTTTTTTATTCGCTTGTTTTTTTAAGTAGATTCTTGTTTCAAGCTCTGAACAGTGTTTGTTTGGGCTAAGGCTGAATGGTTCACTATAAAAACCAAAAGGATTGCCTCCTTTCCCAAAGAAAATACCCCCCCTCCCCAACTCAGGGTCAAATTAAAGCATTCAGAGAAGGAAAAACAATAGATTTTTCTGTTTTTTCCCCACAAACACCATTTGCAACAATATGCCCATGCATGACAAAGAACAGAGAAGGGAACGCAACTATAAGTCTATTTCTTACTGTTAGTCACTCCTTTAACTATGGTAGCCCATACTCCACGCTTCAGACTTAACTAGGTTTAGCATTACATTTTAGGCATCACTTGTTCCCATGAAAGCACCTATTTGGTGTTTCTCAAAGCTTTATTAAAAAAAAAAAAGGAAAAGAGTCAGTTGTCTAAAGCAGGAAATTATACTTTGGCACACAGGTGCCTCAGAAAGCTGGGTTTCTTCAGACTAGAGATGAAAAAGCTATCTTGGGGAGGCATGGGTTGCTAATGTCTTAAACTATCTGAAGGGAGAGGTTGGGGGGGAGGCGGGGGAGTAATGCCTAGAGCACAGAATGAACTACGCTCTCCTCCAAGGTACACAGGAAAAAGAGACCAGAGGCAACAAAGTTGCAGCAAGGGAAGTTACAGTATCAAGAAGTTTTCACGATGAGGGTAGCCAAACAGTGGGAAAAGACTGTCCAAAGAGGCTGTAGAAGCACACCTTCAAAGATTCAGCACAACCCAAGAAGGTCCTGTGCAACCCAATCCAACGCCAGAAATTCCCCTGCTGTGAGCGTGAGAATAAACCATCGTAACCAAGTTAACTGTGCATCCTACAACAGTCGTGCACAAGCAGTTATAAATTCTTCCACTAGCAATAATCTGGCTACTCTAACACAGTGCTACGGATAAAACAGCAGACTCAAACCCAAAGGGCAAGTCAACAAGTCGCAGATATCACTGCCAAGAATAGACCCTAAATCTTTTCTTCTCCTCTCTTCCCCTAACCCCTTCTGTAGAACATACTGTTACTAAGCAAGACAAAGGGAAGACTATTTGTATAGGTTTCTGCATAAGGCATAGTATAAAGATCTCCACAGAAAAATGTTTAAAAAGCTTTTTTCCCCTCAAACATCCTTAATCCTGTGTCAAAATCCCAAATTTTTATTTCTCTAGGCAGTGCAAAGTATGACAGCTATAAGCTACAAAACTCCCATCAGTTCTTAATTATTTTGTTTAGTATTAAGTAAGTCCAACATTACTGCAAACTTTAAGAAGACATTTAAACTACTACAGTAAAAGTATCCATATATGTTGCATTTGAACAAGTCTGTTTCATTTCTGTTCTTTCCCAAAGCTGCCTAAATCAAGCAAGTAAACCACTTCTGGTGCCACAGGGTGCCACACACAACAGCTGTCTCCTGTCCCCTTCGTCAGAAATAAGTCAACTTTCTGAACTGAGAAGCTACCTGTTTAAAATACTCAAGTAGCAAAAATTGCCATTGGCTGGGGGTATCAGGAGCAAAGGTAGAGAGAAAGCCAGCCAGTAGTATCAGGAGTAACAAACAGAACATACTTGTTCAGCAGTTGAGTGGTATCATTTCTATACAGTTTTCCTATTCTACATGAGTAAAGAAATTGCTAATACCAAATATATATTAAGAATTAGTCCTCCTGCCCTACCTACGGTGAGGCCACAGCAAGCAGTTGACTGTTGATTAACTCCGAATACACAGATTTGCTCAACAGGACATATTCCTCATTGCTTCATCACAGCCTTTTCTACACTATGTGTGGGATACATCTGACCCCTTGGGTTATTTAATGAGAGGCCCCACAAATGCATGATCAAGATTTAAGTCACCATCTAATTGCTACCTTTCTAGAGGCATAAGAATTTACTGACAGTAGTATTTAAGATTAGTATGTGCAACTTTACTTTGTACATATGCTTGCAGCTTCAACAGTAAATACATTTAAATATATCTCTGCTTCTAGACAGCTTGCCAGGTTAATTTTGCTTTATGTTTTTACTTGAAGGATTAGTTATGCAAGTGCCATATTATCTAGCTGTATTAATCCACAAAATATTCAACTCAAACACTGTTTTCAGTTTTAACTCACACCTCAAAGGGGCTGGGAAAGACATATAACACAGCAAAGGCTCAGACATGTGGACCACCTTCGTACAACAAGCAGTTAAATACACACATCCAGATCCTTCAGCACAGAACAAAAAAAAAACCCATAACTACGTAGCTCCACACTGCTCAGGATTTCGTGGACACAGTGAACAGTTGTGCACAGCTGTTCACCACCTCCTCCAGTGCAAGAATTAGAGAAAAGTAAGTGAAACCCACATGCTGGAGACTCAAAATACCTCAGAGAACTGGTTCTTCACACAAGCAGCAATTAGGCTGCAAAACTCCTTTCTTCTGGGCACTCTTGATGCAAGAGCTCTGGACAGAAACACACCTGGAGCTATTAAATACAGACTGAATCACAATTCATGGAAGCTGGGGTGAGCATTGCACGGAGGCACCATGGGCATTTTCCTGTGCTTACACTCTTCCTCCTTGGCACTCTCTACTATCCATGGGATGAAAGACAGGACAGCCTTATTGTTTGTGCTTCGAATAAGACATTCAATTTATCACGGGTTGTCACAAAAGTTTTTCTTTATTCTTTTAAACGAATTAACAACACACACATTTCCAAAATAATAATATAGTAAGTGACCAGTTTGTGGTTCACAAGCCAGGAAGGGACAAGATACAAACAGGATCATCTGAAGTTCCGTGCTTGAGACGAATGAACCTGGGAAGCACACAGAAATTTTTCAAAATTTGCTGTGTTCAGCACAGACATACTATTCCCAGAAATACAAACACCATCAGGCACAATATGCCCACTTAGATGGCAGAGGCATTTGTGAAGTCCAAATGTTTTAATGAATGGTTTTATTAAGAGACAGATCTGCCCACTTATTACTTCCTACACCCTGGGACCCCACTGAAAGAATTAGGTGTTTTACAGCACTGCATACATTACCACAAGCTTGCCAGGAATCATTGTTTCAAACACTCAGTTATTCTACCATTAAGAGATTATAGTTTGAGAAAATGCTCTGTAAATCAGCCTAGTAGTTTACTGAATCCTTAATCCCATTTTACAAGATCTAGACTTTACCACTATTCTCTGCCAGAACCCAACAGGACACCTGGTAATGCTAAGCGAGAAGTGCCATGTGTAATGTAGTAAAGGTAAAAAAAGCCAAATACTTGTTTAAAACAAAAATCAAATTCCCTCTTACCTCCCTCCCACATACACAGACTTTTCCAGCCTCCAGGGCTGTAGGGCATTGGTCAATACTACGATTTTGATTATCAGAGATGCTAATGAAATGCAACATATAAAACTGCACTATAAAAACCTCCCAGTTCCCGTTTTCGGAGGGCAGGGGCGGCTGCAGCAGTGCCCCAGGGCTGCGCAGGGCGCAGGCCGCCTCTGTCCGAGCTGCTGCGGGCAGGCTCCGGTCCAGGCCCGCCGGCCCTCCCCCCCCACCCCGCGGCCAGAGGGATGGCACCGCAGCCCCCGGCGACAGGCAAAAAAAAACACAAAACAAAACCAAAGACACCACCAAAAAAGGGACGCTCAGGCCGGCAACCTGAAACCAGCCTAACGCACCCTCTGCTGCTACCTTACCGTTGGTAAGGCTGACTAACGGCTGAGCTGGGGATACAGGGACCTCTCAAAAAATCGTGGGGAGGGAAAGGGGAAGGAAAATCCTGCAAAAAGAGGCAATTCGAGAGCAGTTTATTTACAGGTTACCACAGACTGGAAAACGT
>VXBH01006350.1:100001-171888 GCA_013400035.1 Rynchops niger
CGCTGTCGGAGCCGACCTCCACGGCAGAGGGGGGTGTCTGCCGTCGCCCGGCGGTCCCCAGTTTGTTTTCTTAGTGCCTCTTTGATGTCCTTTTTTCAGCGTGTCTGCTGCCGGGCGAACTCTGCGTTCACACACACACACACAAAAACCCAGGCACCAGCACACACACCACACACGCACCCCGCCCCAAACCAGATTTGGTGTCATCATGAATGCTAGAATAAATTTCTCGACTGTTTGATAGGGAGCTGGCGTGCTCACAGGCAAGGTCAGCAAAACAAGACTCCGGGGGCATCTGTGAGTTCTCATAAACACCGTGTCTGTACAGCAAAATGTCGCTTTACTGGACACATAAAGAATCCTAAACAAAGTAAGATTAATTCAGCTGATCCTAACGCGGCTCGAAACGCTGAGTAGCTCAGGTAGATTGCTGTGGAAGTTTCTGATCTAATATCAGCATGTCTTATTTTCGGATAGGCCACCAGATATCCAAGGCAACTAATCACTAGCCTGACCATGCCTCTAGGCCAGCACTTAGCACTTTTATTTAAGGTCCAGCAATTTTGCTTTGTTTAGACATGTAGTAAGAACGTGTATTTAGAGGCCTCTTTTGAATGCTTTTCAGCCAGGGTTTATAAACTTCAGCTCCTGGATACCTTACCTCCTTTCCACGGCCATCTCCTAAATTGGTATCCTCAGTTTGTAACTCATCTGCCCTATCTTGGTGTCCCCTGAATTTTAGTGCTGCTTCCCCTTCCTCTCTGCCAGATAACTAACAGCACAGCGTGCAATGAACACTAGCAATTCATTTATTACTTTACCCAAAACTGGCTGCAGTGAAAGTTTCCATAATGATTTGTTTCATCAACAGTGCACACTTAACTACACTGTATTTTCTTCCTTGCAGCGGTTTCTAACTACACACGCAAAAATCCAAGTACTTTTGTCCTTTTATTCCTTATGGAGTGCAAAAAGTATTCCCTGCCCTAAGAATGAGTAGGGCAATACTCGTACTGTGTGCTATAGCAGTTGCCCCAGCAGGAGGCCTAAGTGGTTTTTGTTTGGTTATTGAAAGGAGTAGCATCTGTGCTGTAGCACAGATCATATCCAGCTCTGGTAGCTCAGGATTTCTTTTTTTCCCAGTGCCCACCATTTTTTCAGTCTCACTGGAGACTGAAAAACTTTTTAAAATTATCTGTGCTTCTCAAAACTTTCTGCATGGCAATGATTCCAGTGCCTGTGCTAAAACAAAGTTTTAACAGCTTTTATCATCTTACTCTTGCTTCATGCATCATACTATGTGCATCATGTGCTTTTGCAAATGTGTCACTCATTCGCACAGTTAACTAGTTTGACAGACTAAAAGGAGAGTAATTCCAGCAGATTATCAAGAGGCAGGAAATTGTTTTTTTACAATAGTTCAGTGTTACCTATGCTGCTGCTTTGGAGCTTCAAAATGTTTGGTACTGGAGAAGTCACCTGCTGTTGAAGTGGAGTTAGGAGGGGAATTCCTGCAGCCTTTGAATTCATGAGCATAGGAAACAGGAGTTTCACTCTTAGCACAGTCTCTCTGATTTTCTTCATTGTCGGGAAGCTCAAGCAAGTTCACAGAACTGGTATTAGCTGTTTGGCATAAACACAAGAGAGAGATTTAGAAATCAGCATTAGCAGTTTGTGTAAACAGTAGGAATATAGCTGTGACTTTCAGCTCCCTGAAGACAGGGACCCCTTCTTCATTTGGAAGATTTTAAGTAGAAATGACACAGTATCCAGCTTCACGTCCAAGCAACCCTGAACTTCAGAAAGTTAAATTCTGCAAATAGCCCCTGTCCCTATAACAGACAAAGCCCAAATGCTATATTTAATACTCTGTGAACTGGGAAATTGATAACCGTTACTATTTACTCATGTTCCAGTTTACAACTTGGGCATGATTTTAGCTGCCTGCTTTGTCACAAATAACTCAAAGATACTAAGGCGTATATTATTGTGATGGTCTATTACACTGTGATCTAGCTAAGACTCAAAGGCTGAGGCTGGCTTTCAGGACGCTGCCATTTAGTCCTCCACCTGGAGGCAAAATGGCAGTTCAAACAATGAACATTGTCCCAAGGGCTGAATGCATCTTTGTGCATTTGTCAGAGATTGATACAAAGCTGGCAGCTACTGCTGCCAGTGGAAATAGGAAGAGGAGGACTGATTGTAATAACTGCTCTTTTGGGGGGACAGCAGTGGGTCATATAGGAGTGGTGTCTAAGGCACGTGTGTGGCACTCAGTTACTGCTGAGGCTGGGGTCTATCAATCCACCCAAAACTAGTCTTTCAAGCTCATGCTTAAGTTACGTATACTTTAAAATGTTGCATAGCAGTGCTGAGCAGTAACTGTATAGTGACAATTACTATAATGTCAATTTAGATTTTTTTAAATATGCAAAGTTCAAATAAAAATCAAAGTGTTGGATTAAAGAACATTTAAGATGTGGAAAGCGTTGAAGAAAAATGGCTACTCTTGTCATGCAGTACCTCCATTGATTCACTAATATTTTGCACATATTTTGCAAAAGATGACAGAGATGCTAAACTGTACAAACTGGGTTAGGACAAAATCTTCTTTCATTAAGGCACTGGTTCAGATTCTCCTTCATCAATAGTGTCTGTTCATATCTCAGCCAGAACGGATCTGTGTGGTCTCTGGCCTTGACTGGCTCTTGCGGAGCCAGTTCCTGAGCTCCAAGTGCTTCTAAACCAAGTAGCTTAGAGTGGAACTGGTCCCTGGTCCTGGCCTGGCTCTGTAGGATGCTTCCAGACCTGTCAGAGTTGTCTTTGGGGTACAGGATTCTGCACTATGGTTGTCATGCACCACTGCTCATTTCTAGACTGTCCAATCCCACAGCTATGAGATAGGTAGATAACTCGTACATGAGTTACAGCGTGGTTCCTGCCGTGTCGGTTCCCCAGTTGCTCAGAGCAGGAGTATGGTGAGGATTTGCTGGAGTTACCTTCTAGCCTGGGATGCTAGGCTATGGCCAGGGATGACGTGTGTCCAGTTTTTATTACAATATCGACATAAATGGGTAATTGCAAACACCCGTACCTGGATGCTTCAGTATGGTCCCAAATTCCACAAAGTTCTCCTTAGCCTATTCCATCAGCTGTGCTCCATTTCAGCTGTAGGTGGTCTACAGACTCCTAGTTTAATCCGTCTGAGAAGAGATGGCAGGTACCAAAGACAGCAAGGCATTTTTTAACTCTGCTGTTGTGATCATTTAAGAATTACTGATCTTGCAAAGTGACAAGTCACAAGGCATGTCCTTTTTATGTTTAAATTCAATACTTAAAGGCTATATCCAAGATTTGTCATCATTTCAGTCTGGGCAGAACTCCTCCCAATTTCTTTCCCTGACAGCCTTTTTACATCTAGGTGTGGTTGGCCCACTTTATTGCCCGCTTTACTTGCTTGCACATGAGGAGATGTATGAGTTTTTTATTGCTATTGCACCTTTTGATATCTTAAAAATTAGAAGTAATCCATGGCCAAGGACTGAGAAACACAGGAATACACGAGCTCTCCCCTGTGCCTATGTTGGATTCCTCAATGGGCTCTATCAAGAAAATGTGATCCTGTGGACAGAGGCAGCTGTTCAAAAAGTTTCGCGTTTCAGGATTCCAGGAGAATGGATTCTTGAACGATTCCCTGTGTCCGGGATAGAGGTGTAAGACATCTGAGCATATTACAGTGCATGTTGCAGCTTCCCACCTTTGGACTGTTTTCTGCGTGTTCAGTACATGGAGTTCAATATTTAGAAGAAAACAAACTTATTTTGCCACATTGGCCAGCCATACTTACCCCTATTATTTGTTCAAGAATCCACAAGAAATCAATTGCACGGTTGTCATCCAGATCCAATACAAATGCCCCCCTTAAAAAAATAAAAAATCATTTATCTTGGTAGTCTTCTCAGACAGGTCGAACATTAGGAGTGGAGATTAAACAAGCTACTTACTTATGCCTGTCTTTGGATTCTCCAAGGTGAGACACATAGGAGAGAAGCTATGGTCACTATTGCACAGCTGCTGACAAAGCTAGACCTCAACAGCATGTCACAGTTCCGTAATTAAAGCTGCACTTCTAGCAAGGATTCAACTGTTCGATTACATACGAAGAACAAAGCACATATCCTTGAAAATTGCAGCATACGTTCCAAGAAAGTGTTAGCATATCCATTAATTAGTTTATAGGTTCTGGACGTTGTTGGTTTTGGGTTTAGGTTTTGTAAGAAATGTAGGATATTCATTGGGACTATCTTTTAAGGTCTTACTTCTGCCCTGTCATGGTGTCAGAAGCTTTAAATAACATCACGTCTTTAAAGATCAAAACTAATGCACAATCTGAAATGCTAAAAAGCCAGTTTCAGGGTTGTCAGATTCCAGTAAGCGCAGTTCATGGGAATGCCATTTGCACTTACCACGCAGAGCAAAATGAAAACACATTCCAACAACCTGAAAGTCCTAGATAATGGCTGTTTCTTGCTTTCACAATATTGCAGTAGTATTATGATTTGGTGTCCTTATTTTGTATAACAGAGTATCAAAAAATGTAAATATCTTTCATAGTTGTTTACACAGTAATCAAGACACTTCAAAGTGTGATACCAATTAAAAAATATCAGCAGATGTAGAACAATATTTGTTGTGCAAAAAGCCTATGAGTCTCACTAAAAAAAAGGTTTTAATTTAGCAGAAAGTCTTTAGTTTCAAGTAAGAAGTTATGAACAGGAAATCTTTAGGAATATCATAATATTTTTGGATGTTTTAAATACTCTGTTGTATTTAGGTCTTCTGTATGTATTTCTCAAAAGCAATTACTGCCAATAATAAGAACGTTCTACAACTGCCAATACTGCTATTTCCTGGTATTTGCATGTGTTTATGTGTTGGGGGAAGAACATAAAACATTTGTGACTCTCTACTTAATGCCATACCCACAATATTTGGTAACTGTCACCTCTGTCTTACGAATCTGTGCTTATCTCTGACACTTAGGAAATAAGTAGCTTGAGCTCTCCAGGATAGTTGTCCCAAAGGAACATTCCTGATATTATTGCAGCGGGCTTCTGTAACAATATATTGCTATTAAACAAACAACTTATTAACGGTAGCCAAATATTGTATGGTACACTTAGAATTAAGAATGAAACACCAAGGCTTCAGCAGCAATTTTGCTTTCTTGTTGTTCATTGCCAGGTCTTTCCTAAAATCCCTGACATGTAATCCTACCTAAGAGGTCTCTTGAAGGCTGGTTGCATGGTCTTACATTCCTCCCTGAAACACTACGGGCATTTAGGCTGACTGGCCTTTTGCTCAGAAAAGAAAGTGAGGTTGCCACGTATTTGTTCAGAGAGTAACACGTCTGATCCTGGGGGAGGTCAAGTGAGGTGAGAAGAAAGGAGGAGACGCGTGTTGCTAATGCTCTGACAGCTCTGTCAATATAAATTCATTAGTATGTGTAGAACTGTTTTAGTTTTCAGAAAGCAGATTGCGTTCACCAATTTAGGTGTGTACTAAGTTCACCACAGTAAAAGCAGATGAATCCAGTGCAAATTTTGTCTGAAGTGCAGAACTTCCGTAAGTCCAAAATGCTTTCTGCAGAAAGTCTTTTAAATCTTGGCAGTATTAGTTGTGGTTTAGTTTTTAATGGCAGTCAGTCAAATAGATTCTCAGCTGTGACCAGCAGTGTTTTGGATGAACAGAAGGATGCAAGAGGGACAAGTTCCTTAGTGCTGCACTCAAAATCTTGCTATAGGCAGAAGAGAACACCGTATATGGAACTAAGAATTTACTGTTAGTCCAGTAAAAATTTTAACAGTATAATTGTCCAAATTATCTGATTAATATGAAAAAAACCCACCCTCATCAATAGTGCAATTTAAATAGTTAAACAGGAGACACTGTAGCACCTATGCCTTTCTCTTAATATTATGCCCCGCTTCCCAGTGTGCCTTGAGGTCCTCAGGTTGACGGTTTAAGTCTTCCTCAGGCAGATGGGGGCAGATGTGCTATGACAAGGCATTGGCCTCCTGAGGTCTTTGCCACACACCGCCTGATCTTCGTGGGAGGAGTGGGTGTCTCCCTCCTCAATTTTGAGGCTCCCAGCTGAAGTCTGATAACTGCACAACAGCCTCTCCCAGATGCAGGTGACATTAGGGATGCTGTTGGTCATGCTGCCCGGGGCTGTCGGATCCTTTCCCCCAGCAGCACTCACAGACGCGAGCTCACACGGGTTTAGCAATAGTCATTCACGCACTAGGCAAGCAACGGCAATGGCAAAAAATAACATGTACTAGGCTAAAATTCTCCTTTTTTGATAGATGGTCTGCTGAACACAGGCTAATTGTTACATGAGTCCAGCCGAGATGTTGCAAACTCTACTACAACTCAAGGCTTCTTAACAGGACTGAGTGATGGTGCTTGAAAACAATAATTTTTTTTCCTATGTGGTCTTGTGTGACGGTAACACTTAAGGGTCTGAGGGTATAATGATCTATAACCATTGTACAATCACTGAAGCTAGTATAACAACTAAAATTACAACTGTAGGGTGTAAAGTTCAGGTTTCTGTAGGTGTCAGAAACCATAGTCTTGCTTTTAAGGTAATGATGTAATTTGTATCTTTACATTGCATGCATGCCTATCATTGGGCATGTTACACACTATGAGATAGTGCATAGTGATTTCTGTATGTATATGAACATAAGCAAATCCTACATAGATAATGGCACAATGGCTGGAGCAATTTCATAATCACATCTTGGTCAAATTCTGATCTAAGCAATTGTCAAAACACTGAAAACTAAAACCCTTACATATGTTACGCATGTCTTGAGTAGTTGTTTTTCTGGAATCTGCCTAAAGAGACTATGAAGAACATCTATCATGTTCAATAATCCATCTTTATAAATGCACCTCTCATCTCAGCAATGACGTAGCTATAGATCTCCAAAGTTACCTGATTAGCTCTAGTTCAATAATCATGCAATGCTACGTGTTATAAACATAAGTAACATTTTGATACCCTATCAGCTTAGGGACCCTTGATTTCCACCACTTTCCAGATGTCTTAAAATATCCCCAGTACAATAAATGAAGATGCAGTCTTCACAATCCCAGTGATATAGAGCTACACTTACAGGTATACAATCTGTTGCCATAGGTTATTGTATTGTAGGCACTACAGTTTTCTGTATAGGAAATATTTTTATATTGTAAATATTTTTATTTTTAATATATTTAATATTTTAAATATTTTTATTTTTTAAATATTTTCAATAGGAAATATTTTTATACCTTGGTGATTCACCTTTTCTTCTTCGAGCACTCAAAATTCCGTATTTTTTAAATATAGAAAGCTTCATCCAAGACAAACACATACACGCACACTTTTGTTAGGAACACAGGTATTCATAGATTAGTAAGAAGTACATCCATCTTCATGCAGAAACAGGTTTTCTGTGGCTTGGGGAGGAAACCTTTAGGTAGGATCCCTTGTCTTTTATTAGGTTTGTGTTTTGCTCTTGTTTTTAAACTCAGGCATGGCATTTCAGTTAAAAGAAAAGTAGTATGGTTTTTACTTTTCCTATATGCATGTATCATAATAAAAATACACAGTAAAGAAAACTAAGCGATATGCAGCTTACAGTGTGCATACATTTGGAAGGGATTGCTTATACTATACTAACTGTGGAAGATAAAATAAGCAAATACTATTACTAATAGTTATCTTAGTTATCCAGGCTAGAGAACCTCCCTCAGTATGAGTTTCTGAGAGTATCCAGGTTAATTAGCTGCATTTCTGTTTCCTGAATACTTTATGTTGAAATACGTAGTAATGAAACAACTACTTCGTTACTACATAGTAAGAAAATTTGTTTAATGTTAGTAGGTAACTTTAGTAATCCTCCATCTGTTTTTGTTTTGCTTTTGTTCCATCTCTTCTTTGAAACAAACAGCTAAACATTTATATTTTAATTCAAATAGCAATCTTTACAATTATGCATAATTTTTCACCATAAGATATTAATTCCAACCATGTATTGTACCAGTAACTTTTGGTTTTCCAAGTTAATGTGATCTGAATTCCAGTAGAATAGTTTAAGGGATGACGGCTCTCAGTCATTGTTCCTCAGTTGCAAACACCCTTCCTCTTTGATATCTCTTTGAGCCCTTTGTTTATCTCGCAAAATTCTCCCTGGATGTTGGATTCAGTCGCCTAATCCTATTCAAGAAAAGGTTGATAGCACTGCCCAATCTGATTTTAGTTTAACCAGCCACTCGGTGCAGATATTTCTCACATTTGTGCGATCAGCTCCTGGAGCAGGGCATCATGCATCATCAGTCACACGTCTCGCAGCAGTTCTGCTCTCTCCTGCTTGAATATTCAGCTGCTTTGTCTGTTAGCACTTCATTCTCTTCCTCTGCCTGCTTAATCAGAATAGCCTTCTGAATCGCACAGATCACAGCCTGTTGCCGGGTGTTCAATCTTTTTGCATTATATTATCTTCCCAGGCAACATCCAGGCTCTTAATTTTCTGCTTGTCCCTTAGTTCCACCAGGACGGCAGCCCATCCCCAATAATAAAGTTGTACTTCGGTGTCTGTAAAGGTGAGGTGTGAGCAATTAATTGCCTTTTTTCCTTATGCCAATCTTCAGTTAGTGATCTGGTAGGGGGCTTGTTGGAAATATTGTCCCAGTACCACATCTCTTACCCAGTTCTCTCACATTGTTTCCATGTCTGTGTTTGTCCTAGGTCTGACTGGTTTTTTACTATACTGTTTCCTACCCCTGCTTATGTGCATGGAGTACTTTTCTGCCTCTTTTTACTTTTCATCTCCTTTTTACCACTTTTACCGAAGAATAATATTTGAGAGTAAATGCTGACAAAAATAACAGGGTTTACAGCTTCTAAGTCGTACACTCTCATGGATTTTTGTTTGTTGTTTACTAGTATTTAGTGTCCCCTAGATCACTTCTTCCCTCATATGGATTGCTAGCTCATTCCATACTGTGCCAGTATCTATAGACCCTAAAACTAAACGTATTTTTGTGTCCAAGACATCCACTACAGCTCTTTAAATGCACCCTGGTTCAAATTCAAGGTTTGTCCATCTCTACTGTGCACAAAACTTGGAACAGAGACTGACAACTTTTTATGTTTCTAATACATCTCTGCTTTCTTTTGGCTTGTGATCATCCAGATGATACAATCAATTCTGGTCTTCCTTTAAAGCTCATACAGTGTTATACATCCACTCATAGTAAGCAGTTGCCACTGCAGAAACTGACTGATTTGCAAGAATCTGTACCTCAAAGACTTAGTCCCTGATGAATATGCCATTCCTTCGGCTCAGTCATTTCTTCTAAAAGGAAGAGGAGGTTGGATATTTCTAAGAGCAGAGTGGGCATGTCAAGTAAGGGGTTGGATTTGGTTTTCTCCTTCCTTGTTTCCCCTCTACCCTTGTTTCCCCTTCTCCCCTCTGTCAGTCTATCTGATTTTGTCCTTTACAAATAAGCCATAATATAAACAAAATCTGTACTGAGCTGGGTCATGAAAAAGGAGCAGAGACAGATCACTGATCACCTACGACTATGATCAAAGGCTTTTAAAACAGATATCAGCGAACTTTGGGCTTCTGTCCAGTGTCCACCTATCATCAGCCTGCTCAGACTGCCATCTATTTCCTCCTCTTCCTCTCAGTTTTTCATGTCATGTTCACCACAGAGATTGCCACTTACTCAAGCAAGCTTTGCTTGGATTGAGTTGCAGCCAGATCATAAAGCAGTGTAACTACTGTTTCTCTGCTTTCCTTGGATCCTTAGTGGTTCTGAATCACCTGGGCTCCCCAAAATTCATTTGTTTTACTGTAAATGAGATAACTGCCCGGACACAGGAATGCACATCTGCTACATTCATAGTCTTCTATGATGACTGTAGGCTTCCACCTACAAAAGATTTGCGGAGGGTTGGTTGCTCACCAGCATACTGGAAGCATTCACGGGAGGGTTTGCCCGCATCTCCACTGGCTGGTTACACTCAAAATCTTGTGTACTATGACATTTACATATTGCTAAGAATGTACTGTTAGTCCAGTAAACATTGTAATAGTTCAAATTGTCTGATTCATACAGAAAAGCCTCACTTTTCTGATGTTATGGTCACCTTTCCAGTGTGCCTCTAGGTCCTGAGGTTGGTAGTTCAAGTCTTCCTAACGCAGATGAGGGAGGAGGCTTACTTTATGACAAGTCATCAGCCCCTGAGGTCTTCACAAGAAGAACAATAATGTTTGTTTTGGAGGTTCTAATTCCTCAGTCTTGGGTATGTTTGGTTTTATTTTTAAATCTTTTCCTTATACCATCTGCGTCCCTCTCATTGATTCCCAGCTAGTTTGAATATTGCACAATATCTTTACTCCAGGGCTCTCAGCAGATATCTGCCATCCTCTGCAATTTTATTCTGCTATTATACAAATGTTAACTCTACTAAAATCAGTAGTTTCAGCAATATAGAACTGTAATTCCTTAGTGGAGAATCCAGGAGACAGGTTAGAGAGCAGTGGTTGATTTTTCAAATTCACAGTAGTTTTGCTGAAATACATAGTCAGCAGAGCTGTATAAAACTGGAGGTCATTGCATCATTAAGTTCAAATTTGTCATTTAGCTACTTGAGTAAAGCATCTATAAATGGAAGACATCATGAACATTTATAATGTTGCAGTACAAAGGTCCGTTTTACAGTCTGTCTGCAATTTAGTAGTTTGTCAATATAGAATATAAAAAACTTGAGTCCAATATCTCTCCCAATTTGTTCTGGTTTTGCAGAATTTGTCATATTTATGTTAAAATTCTGACTCAGGTTATGAAAAGCCTTATATCCATGACTGTTGGGGCCATGAGCCAATCAGCTGATTGTGTGCTACTCTCTTATATTAACCAGCTGTTCTTAGATAAGTATGCTGTAGAAATACTTAAGTACTCAAAATGTTCTGGTAAAAAAATGCAAATATTTTTATGTCTTGTTTTATTCCAGCTCTTTTTCCTCAAAGAATCTGAAATATGAATAATTGTGGTAGGATAAATGACAATACAATAGGATAAATGACAAATGGACCAGTAGGTATACTGAATCTCTGGAATTCATCTGCTGTTTAATTTGTGTCATCACTGACTCTCATAACACAGGTGTTCTAGGCAAAATTATTGTTATAGATATATATTTTTGCCTTACTATCAACCTATAAATGTAACATCTTTTTAATCAGTGATACAGTTCACTGTCTCTGGTCAGTCAGGTCGGTATTAGTCAAATACCAGACATGTTAGTACACTATAGAAAAGGAATCCTTTCAAAAGTCTTTCATGTCTTACCCCCATTAAAACTTAGTCTTACAAAACATACTAAGTCCTGTCCTGACATTTTTCTGTTCGTCGTTATTTAGCTCTTTTAACGTTTACAGCTAAGGCATTAATTTATGCAAATGAAGAGATTTCTTCATTCATAAAAGATCATTGTCCAAATTGTTATAATTATTTGTTCTATTTCCTCTTTCTGCTGTTTCAGCTGCAGAGTTAAAATACCGAATTGCTCTTACAGTTCATGAATGATCTCTTGTGTCTTGACCTATGCACTCCTTCAGCTGTCTCCTCAGTAACTCCTGTGTTGTCATCTGTTTCAACACATGCACAAGAAAAACTCACAAAGGTTTCCATTCTGGGAGCTGAGTCATTTTCTAAATCAGGACCATCATCCTCGGAACACAAAATCTTCCTCTGCAGAACTTAAGGGCAGGTATTACGTGTGTGATTTTACATAGGATGTTTTAGCATCTCTTACTTTAAATTATGTGTCTGTCTGACTGAAAAGCACATAATTTAGCAGTATCCACCAAAATTTTCTATTGGGTTCATATCGTATATGTTACATAATGCCAAAAACTTAGTTATCTTTCTCAGTTCTGTGTTCTATTTCCTTTTATTTTTTAATCACGATTTCAAAACATACTCACATCTTCACTGGCTTGGTTTTTGTACGTACATCTAATTTCTGTGTACTGTGACTACGTTCCTGTCATCCAGGAAACCTCCAGTGCTTAAGGAGCATAACCTCCTGTACAATCAAATTGTTATTCAAATCATACCATTAAAAGACACTCACGGTGAATATCAATCTGGCTTAAGTCATATGATATACCTAACATTTAAAAGGTCTGACTGATGAGGACATATATTGGACATCCTGAAAGTGAGGATAAGGAAAGACCAACTGTTTTTTCTTATCATTTCTTAACACTATAAAATACCATACACATTCTTTGTATTTCTAAATGAACAGATTTGCTTTTAATCGTGTCTCTGTGCTTGCCAAAAATGTATACTCCGGTAGGTTGAAACCACTCTAGCACTATTACAAGTTATTAACACTATGATTTTTCCTGTTTGTGTCCAAATTGCTGACTTACGTGCAGCTCCGAATAAACGTATGTGAAGACTTCTGAAGAACTCTGTGTTTTGAGTTGTATTACATTGTTTGATATAAAACTTTTCAGCTGATTTCTCCAGTATAATTCTTTTCATATTTTAGGAATTTTCATGCTAGCTCTGTTTTTATAAATACTGCCTTGATTAAATTTGTAATCTCCCTTTTTTAGGTTTTCTTCCTTGCTTTATTTGCTTGCTTATCTTCACCCTATCACTTTTCCAGCTCTTTTTTGTTTTAATGTGCTTTTTTTCCCCTCTTTTTTTACAGTAAGTAATGTTTAAAGTTACACAGAAGAGCCCCATGTCAATGGGTGAGATAAGCTTTATGGTTTCTTCATGATCTCATTGCATGTTGGTGAAGGGACAGGACTGTGCAATACGAGATACAAGTGTCATCAGAATATTTCCGTGGTTTTGTAAGGAGCTGCACAAGGAGTCATTCCTTAACTGTAAGATGAAGCGTGGGTATTCATAACTGTAAAAAAATAAAATACCAACACTGCCAACAACAAAAAAGTAACTGCCATATGTTGTTTCTCATTTTTCTAATATCCTTTCTTCAGAATGAAGCACAGTTCTTTGTATTCAAGGAAAAAAACCACCTCCACAATAACAAAAACTATCACCTGTTGTCTACCGGTTTTCTAAATCCAGAAATGTTTTGAAAATTTAACTTACATCATTAGTCAGGTGTCTTGCCCCGGTTTTTCATCTTTAGAATAAACTAAAGTGTTTCAGCTTTTAGCATCTGTCCTGCTTGTTCACGTGATTTCATTTGTATTTTGGGGACCAATTTTTCATAAACATCAAGACCTCTTTCAACACTGACACAATAGTGAGGAACTGAGGTGGGTTCTGTTGTATTTCTGTAGTAAATTACATTCATTTTATAACCTATTCAATACTCAGAAACATGAAAACAAGCCTTTTTATAAATTTGAATCAGGTACATTGTGCCTTTCAGGTTAATGTATTTTACATACTGCTTTGAGTGCAAGTTTGCATATTAACTGAAAGAGGTTTGATTAGTTTTATTCTCTTCATTCTATTCTTTTCAAAAAAGTCTTTTGCATTGTATATTAGCTCTATTAGTAAAATGTATAACATCTTCTCTGATAACTTTCCATTAAGTTAGAGAAGATTCAACAAAGCCTTTAATTTCTTTTGTCTTACATTATAAACCTGAATAGTTAAAGGAAAAAAAAATCTTCCAAGAATATGATAGCTACGTGTAAATATAATACTGTCATTCATAGTTAGAGATAATATGCAGAGGTTGTAGCTGTGTGAGCTATTTAAAAATCAAAAGCACCACAGTCAGAATGTAGTCATGTTTGGAGGAGCAGTACATAAAAGTTATCCCTCAAGAACATATCCTTCTAAAGGGTAACCAAATATAATTATTTCATGGGGTGCTGTATAATTGAGATGACTTGGAATTCCCCCTGTTGTAACACTTTTGATCTAGCTGTTGGGTATGACAGGATAAGGTTAAATCTCCTCCTATCACGGGTTAGGAAATACTTGTAGTGCTAAGAATAGCTCATTAAAGGTGGATGGAAAGTCTCCTTTTCCAGTGTATGTATTAATTACCATAACACTCAGTGAATTTATCTTTGCTGGCAAAATGACATACCTTGCTGCTCTATCAATGAAAACTGAGTTTCTTGTTGATTACACTGTCACTTGCCTGGAATAACTGGGTCCAATGAAGTAAAACTGGGGAAAGTGGGGCAAGATTTTGTAAAAATATATGGTCCTGTTCTAAGGTAAACAGTACCTGTTTCTTTTTAGAGAGAATTTGAATTGAACACAGGACTTTTTTGAGCCAATAAACTCAGATGATCTGATCCACTGTTGTTCCGGACCTCATATGACCCTCTGCTGAATTATTGGCTTTGCAGCAATGTCACTGATGGCAGAAAACAGGTTAGTAAGTAAACTTAGCAATGTGCTTGAACCTTAGGACTTCAAGTGAGCAGTGCCACGGACATCTGCGGCCTGAAGGCAGAGACAAAACACTCCTTTCCTCCTACAACAGACGTGGACAACTCTTGGTAAGGAAGAAGGGCTAGAGAATATGTACGTCACCAGCTCTGTGTGTTTCTGTTTCTATAGGACCACTTACCCTTTCCCATGTTCTCTGCCCCATCACCGAGAGAAACGCTGCATAACCACAGTTTAGGGTATATGCTACAATGCCTTCCTCTGTTCAATCTGAAATAATTTTTTGACCCATCTCCCAGAGTGCAGTGCACTGCAAGTAAATTACAACCCTAAGAAATTTGTAACACGTGCAGCCTCATTTGACTTTCCTTTCAGCTGCTGAAATAAGATACTCATTTTCTCTAAAGTGTACGTAGATGGATGTCTTGAGTTTATGAACTGCCAAATGTGTGACTTGGGGATAACTGCCAGGGTTGCAAGGCAAATAAGAAGCTGCCCAGCACTAGATAGTGGCAGAGGTTGTCTAAAATCCAGTTAAGGATCCAGTGTTCCTAGTAAGAAGTGCAATCCATCAGTAGAGTTCTTCCAATAAAACAGACATCTCCAGGTTTCATCATCACGAAATGACAGATTAAGTATAGAAGAAAGATTTCAGTATACCTTCAAAGCACATGGTACTAGGGGAAAAAAATGCTAAATAAACAATCTCAACATAATTAGGAGGAAGAATTTTAGCCATGGAGTCTATTCAAAGAAAAAACACGTGAAGAAAAATAAATTAAAAAAAAAAGTAATACATAATTTACAATGCTTAATTTTCATGCTTTTAATAAAACTTTGCAGTATCTTATTATAACTTGGCCATTTTTTCAATAAAAAAACTAACCAAAAATATGGCATAGTTATTTAAATACTTAACTGTGACCCACTCTGGTATTGAAGGGAACTATAAAGCATTATTTTTTTTAGAAACTTTTTCTCCAGTTGCTGAAAATCTTTTCTGTGAGGTTGAAATCTTGTCTATGCCTTATTTTTGATCTTTAGATAATCCACAGGTAATCTGTGAATAGCATTCATATCTGGAAATTTGAGTTCTTTGGCTTGTTTTCACTAAACCTGCATGATACTCATGTTAGCTGTGGACACTTAGCATGTTTTTGGTGCTAGGTGTTTTGGCGTGGCTAGTTCAAATACTGTTTTGAATGATGTTTCTTGGACAGTCATTTAAAATTTGTTGTTTCTGTAAGGCGGTGATCATCAAAACCCAAAAGTAAATTACTGAACATGCTCTTTCACCAAATTGGCCAAATATTCCCGAAAAGTATTGTTCAAGATTCACTGACTGACTGGCAGAGAGCCGTGCCTTTATATCTAGTAGTACTGTCTCCCATGGGACAAGAACGGTCACTGGACCTTGCCTCTACCTAATCTCTTCAGTGCACAGTCCTTCTGAGTGGCAGGGCTCTGCCCGCGTATTGCTGTAGCAGAACTCCCCTGAGACGCTCTCTTTAAAACCTGATGAGCCCACAGCATCCCTTATTCTTCATTTCTGCGTTTAAATGTCCTTCTGAAAAGTGTATCCCTTGAATGGCTGGATTTCAGTATGCTTGGACGTCCTACAGCGATCACTTGTTGTCCAAGTCCCAAAGACGCATCTTTGTATCCTACCTTACCAACGCAGTAAGCCAAATGGCAATTCACCTCTGCATGACACCTCTCTGGGTAGTAGACCAGCATAGAGTGACTTGCAACCTCTCCTAGAACGGTTTTACACAAAACAGCAAAATATTTCTCTGTCCATATCTTGCTGCAAAGTACATCCACTCCAATTAATGAAGTAAGTCAACTTGCCACCGGTATGCCAAGCAGCATTGCCGCTGTCACAGATCCCCTGCTCAGCACCCATCGTTGTGCTCTGGAGATGCTAGCCACCTATCCTCCCTGGGCTGGATTTACCCCGAGTTTTGATTGTAAAACTTAAAAATGGGAAAGCAGGGCTGTAACCTGGAGATAGGCAAAGTAGGTCGCTCCTTAGTTAACAATTCCACTATTTCTCTTTTCATAACTCTTGATATATTCTTGGATGTATTGCTAATCACAGTCTGGTTCCCTGCTTCCTAGATTCTTTGATTAATTTCAAGCAAATTTATCATGAAAATATCAAGCAGTTAAACTGAGATATGTGTAATATTCATGAAGCGTATATCCCCCCAAGTTCTAATAAAGTCAGAGGCGCTTATCTTGCTGGGTAGCTTTCACTCAGCAAAAGGAAGGATCAAATTATGACCCTTTACTACAGTTGTTAGAGAAACCTAAGGCTGTTTATTTTAACTAGACATTAAATAAACATGATGATTGTTTTTAATGGGATGATTCTTGGTAGCATTATAGGTGGAAAAAGGAAATTTTTTTTTGGAGGACCTGATCCTTTAGCCACCCCAGGTAGCCAGCTTACGTTCCTCCCTGCTCAGAGAAACATCTGTGGGAGAAGTGTCTTAGGGCAGTCTGAGCCCTAAGAAGTGTTCTCAAGGCACAGCTCACAGATGAGCCAGTTTACTGTAGTTCATTTCCTAATCTACTTCATGCCATTCCACGGTATTATATTCATCCTTTTTTTTTTTTTTAACCTGCCGTACCTAAAGGCATCCTGAAGAGTAAGGATGTTAATTGGGTTGAAAATGGTAATGATGCATCAAATTGTGTCTTATCTGCAGTGCTCTTCCTGCTCTCAGGACACCTGAGTACACCTGCATCCCAGAACAGAAGCTTGAACACGTATTTTTCTGTGTTGCACACAGCTCCTCCCTTGACCCATTATCAGTGGCACATTACACAGTGAATCAAATGTGAATCCCACAATATTTCTCCTCATCCTGTTTCTGAGGAAGAGCAGCTATATGCTCGAGACTTTCTTTGATATTTATCGCCTCAGTTAAAGCATAATTAGCTCCATGAAAAGGAAGGGGATTAACCATCTCCACTTTAGCTGAGACCTCTATCACCTTTACATTTCAGGCTTCTATTTGGTTCTCCAGCTATTTCAATTACCAGTCAAGGAGTGTTTTAAGTCTGCAGTATAATAATACTTGCAATTACTGGTAAAGAGCATTTTACAGCATTAACTAGTCTGTCCTTACCACATCCTTTTCAGGCAGGCGAATAAATGTTATTATCCTCATTTTACAAACACATTGATTAAGTGACTTGCCTAAAGGCCACACATCAGTTTCAAAGTGACTGCCGAGATTAGCCCAGAGAAACTTCTGCATTGCAGTCACAAGAAAAAATGATCTGTATTATCAAGTCCACCCCCCCTCAGAAAGAAGAAACACTTCTTAGATGTGTAGCATTGATAGTGTTTACCCGCTTCACATCCCCCGTACGCCGGTATGCTTTGTCCGCCTGCCAGCTGCTCCTTGTCGGTGGCACAAAGTGGCTCTCGATATGTCTCTAATACAGGAAGGTTTTCTGTCTGCCTCCTGGTTTCAACCCAAGGGCTGGTAAGCTTAAGCTCTGCCTGGAGAACCCATGAAACTCCCTCATGGATAGCTGAGCTTGTGGAGGCAGAGGATGAGGGAGGGAAGAGGGGCTCGTGCCACTCTTCAAAGGGCAACGTGAAGATGAGCGCTGACCTGAGGGAAGCAGCAGGGCGAGGGTTAGGAAGAAAAGAGGAAGATCTTCCACCACTTTATGAAAAATTTTTACCTCTCCAACCAAGCAAATTTTCAATTCTTAGGCTGTGTACAACAGGTACAATTCTCTTTTCTATTGCTGCTGTAGCTAGTGTATGTAAATGGTCGTAGTTGCATTGGTAACACTGGAAGTTGAGTCTTCAGCTCTAAAATGCAGTAGCATCTCTAGTCCTCAATCTGTTGAGCTATTGGGTAAATTGCTCAATTTTAAAGCTCCTGCTTTTAAATTTGGAAGGAATTTTGGATTTGATCTCCAGCCTCTGGTTTAGACAGGCAAATGTGTCTGTGTTCATCTTCGATGAGCAACACAGACCTTACTGCATGTGTGTGCTATATATGACAAATGAAAGTATGACAAGTAACATCATAGCATGCAGAAATCTGTTAAAATAACCCTGAGTTCCTAATGTTAAAAACCTGCTCTCTTTACAAGCAGTTATTTGTAAGGAAAAACATGATGGTGGCTGTATTTGTTTCCCCTCCAGAACAAGTCTTCCCTACCTAGAAAAACAAACAAACCAGAGAAACTCAGGACAGCACTTTTAACAGCTAATTAAGGCCATCTACATGCAAGGGTAGCAATGTTTTATTGTGATTTAGGTACAGTTCACAAGATCTTTCTGACTCAACTTCTAATTGTGACAGAAAATCAAAATAATTGTAAATCTTTTGAACCACAGTAGTATAGTTCATCAGCAGATTTACAAATCTGTCATTAAAGCCCACAGTGTCATTTGCCAACACCTGAATTTGACCTAGTCATTGAAGCTGATACTGTGCCAATGTCTGAAAGCAGATACATTGAAAAATTGTCTAGCATTTATGATAGATACTGGTATTTCAGACCAGACTCCTAGGCGATGAATTATATTCTTAATAAGCGTAGATGACAAAGTTAAATTTAGAAGTAGAATTTGAAATAGTTGCCAAGTTTTTAACTGAAGGTCATTTGGACTTTTTTTTTTTTTTTTTTAAAAACCATGCACATGTAGACACTCACAGGAAATGTCTGAACTTACCTTCAAAATATGTCAAATAATATCCATATGAATTATACATTTGCCTTTTTTTCCTGGGTTTAAAAAGATTATTTCTTGCATAAAGCTAACATCATTCAATTTATGGCTTGTGAGTCACCTGTAGATTGCAGTATCCGAATTATTCAATAGGTTTATGCCTGTCAGAATTTTATATTGGCTCCATTATTCATTATCAGCACAAAAAATAAAGCGTCTTTCTAAACGAATGCTTAAGTGTGTGTGTGTTTTCTTGGCACTTCATTGGCTTGGTCTTCTGTGCAACTCTAGTCCTTATGCTTCCACCTCCGCATTATTAAGGTGTCATATAGAGAAGTGGTAAATTTAGCTGCATTAAACTGTGATAGCAGGTTAATCTCGCCCAGTGAAAAAGCAAAACATGGGTGGATGGCCATAGATGTGATTATGTGTTCTGAAGCCTGATAAATATTGTATTACGCCACAATTTAAGATGCTCAAGGGCTTCACAACCTTAATTGCGTTTTAATGATGGCAACTCTGTTCAATTATGTACTCCGGCTCCTTCAAAAAAAAAAAAAAGCACTTCAGCCTTTAAAATGATACCATAGTACATCTCACATGCAGGGCTGCTGCAGTATTTGCGGGATGTCCGGTTGTCTTCAGTGGGTGCTAAGAAATTCACCCCAAAGGCTTCTGAGTTGGGAAAAATACAACATAGCTGAAAATATAATCAGGAATAAAACTAAGAGGAAATAATAAGAAAGATAAAATAATGGAAGACAATGTTTGCATGAAAATGACATTAAGTTCTCTCTAGATTGCACGTTCTGCATAGCAAGTAGCATCTAGTGTTTTCTGAGGTGCATTACACGGCACAGTGGGAACTTCATTTGTGGTTGATCCTGAGGAAATACCACAAACATGACTGTTGAAAAGAAGTTTTCTTATAGTTCTTCCTGGCTTGTAATTTATTTTACCGAGTTTCTCATAAACTCTGTACTACCTCCTTGCCAAAAGAAATCAACGATTTTGACTAGGCACTTGGATTCCAACCTACTAAAGCACTTAGAGGCATGCCTATGCCTGTCTTCTGAAACTTTTAGCAGTCTCATTGCCTTTGATGAAACTTCTCACATCATGAAAGTCACAGGCATGCTTTACTGTTTCACTCGATTAAGATTTTAGCCATTTTTCTTTTCTTTACATTTATTTCTAAGACCTTGCTTCTTAAAACTGTACTGTGTCGGTGATACTTCAGCATTTTATTGTGGGTTTTGGCTCAGTTTTCTTACTCGAATGTTCACTAATAACTCATCTCTTTCATTCGCTTCCAGAATCCACTCATGATTTTAATAAATATCTCAAGTCGGAGTGTATAATGAAATGAAATATTCAGCTGTGCTTTCAAAAGAAGTTAAAATTACCTAGCGAACATAGAGACTGGTGCAGAAAGACTTCTTTTCACTTTCAGAAGCCCTAACAAACAAAAGTATTTGTGTTTGTCCAGAAACACAGTTTGTGCAGGAACTATGGGTGAAATTCTCTTTGCTTCTCATGTGCAAGAAGTTAGGCTAGCTGATCAAAACACTCCCTTCTGGCCTTAAAAATCTCTGATGTATTTGAAGCTTGTGATTGCAGCATCAGATCAATGATATGTTATCTTTGTTTCAAAAGAAAAATCCTCTGTGATCATTACTGCTGTGTTAGCTGACCATTTTGAATTAACATAACACAAAACAATTTCAAAAAAATCAATTCATGTTCTTATCTCCAGAGTTACAATTTTAAATATGGAAAAAGTGTAGTGATAAAATGTGTATTCGCAGGAAGAAGGTGCCTTATATTCCCCAACCAACCCCTCTGTGGTGAGTTGACCCTGGCTGGACACCAGGTGCCCACCAAAGCCGCTCTGTTGCTCTCCTCCTCAGCTGGAAAGGAGAGAGAAAATAAAACAAAAGGTTCATCGCTAAAGATAAGGACGGGGAGAGATCACTCACCAATTACCATCATGGGCAAATCAGATTTGTCTTGGGGAAATTATCTTAATTTATTACCAATCAAAATTAGAGTAGGGTAATGAGAAAATAAAAACTAAACCTTAAAACACTTTGCCCCTACCCCTCCCTTCTTCTCAAGCTCAACTTCACTCCCGATTTCTCTACTTACCCCCCCCACCCCCAACCCTCCCCAGCACAGGGGAACAGGCAATAGGGTTTGGGGTCAGTTCATCACACATTGTCTCTGCTGCTCCTTCCTCCTCAGGGGAAGGACTCCTCACACTCTTCCCCTGCTCCAGAAAGTCCTCCACAAACTACTCCAACGTGAGTCCTTACCACAGGCTGCAGTTCTTCACGAGCTGCTATAGAGTGGGTCCCTTCCACAGGGTGCAGTCCTTCAGGAACAGACTGCTCCAGCGTGGGTTCCCCACAGGGTCACAAGTCCTGCCAGCAAACCTGCTCCAGCATGGGATCCTCTCTCCATGAGGTCCTAGGTCCTGTCAGAAGCCACTACTGCCGCTGATGGGCTTTGCCTTGGCCAGCAATGGGTCCATCTTGAAGTCGGCTGGCATTGGCTTTATCAGACATGGAAGAAGCTTCTAGCACATTCTCACAGAAGCCACCCCTGAAGCCCCCCCACTACCAAAACCTTGCCACACCCAATACGCCCTCTGTTGTCTCATGGTGCTTTTCAAATAAATGATTTCACGTAACTCACAACTTCTAAAGGGATTTGAAGGTTATTGCATTCCATTCATTTTGAAGTAGATTGGATACTAAAAATAAAAAGTAATGACTCAGAGCTTACCTTTCCTGACTCTGGAGCTGAAATGGTAAATATTTAATAAGGGAAACTCTTTCACAAAGTTTCATTCTTCTTTGTCTACAATAAAAAGCAAAATTAATTTCTAAGCACATAGTTGTCCAGGTACCGCCCTCATGGATAATTATTTTTCCATAGTATAGATGCACAATCCCCATCCTGCAAAAACATGTGAGGATTTTTACTGATGATAATAGCCTGATAAAGACAGTGAGAATATAACTGAAGAGCTACCACTCACTGTTGAAAAAAATCACTTAGGTATATAATCTTGCCCTTCATGCAATGCAATGGCTAAATGGACTGAAAAAACCTGATACCATATACTTTACTGTCTTGCTATCACTGGAACATCTGCAAACATGATATACATATTATACAGATTACCGTATATATTTTTTTAAAAATGCATATAATACATATATATGTAAATATTATTCATTTACTCTTGAGAGCAGTGGGCACGGTGATGCATTTGTACTTCAGCGCACTTTTCCGACAGGGAAAAATACAAAGGCATAATGCTGACACTCTTAGTTCTTTCTTTGCAAGGTCTAAATAGCTGAAAATAATTTGTTTCTAATTCTGATTGTTAAAAGACATTTACCTAGAAGAAAAACCTATTAGGAGGAAACAGATGATGCTTTGTGTGTAACCAAGTGAACAAAAGGATCTTTTTACCAGGAGCCATCATCCCAAGGAGACGCTGTCGCTCCTTTGGAAAATATCTCTCAGAATAGCACAATATATTTGGCTCAAGGTAAGAGATAAATAAGGGTGTGCCGGCAGGGAGAGAAGCATGAATACGGAGTACGAGGGAGAAAGTACGAATAAAAATGCCAGTCTGGATATTTCATCTCCCTCTCCAATCATCTTCCCACACTGTCAGATCCACACAGGCTCTGGCTCGGATCCTTGCTCTCTGTCTGAATGATTTCAAAGACACTTTCTTTTTCTTTTTTTTTTTTTTTCCCCTTAAGATGGGAAAATATTGTTTTGTAGAAGCTAGCTGGCATAGAAACAGTAAGAGAAAGTCTCCACAAATCTTTATTGATCCTAACAGGTCCCTGCCAAACGCAAATGAGCGTACCATAGGCACCGAAAGTCCAAAGGAGTTCTTAAAATGACTTACCTGTAGGAAATAGCAAAGGTGTTCTCTGGGCCTCACCTCGTCACTAGGAGATAATGTGAGCTGGGTTGCTGGTAATCTCAGTTCAGCAGCCTCTGGGGCTCAGATTACCTGCCCTGCTTCTTCCCCAGCCTTCCCAGGGCAACGCAACCACGGGGGAGCCTTGGCATGGACGGTGCACTCAGATTGCTTGGTCAGTGCACGCAACTCGGAAGCCAGCACTGGCTGCCCATCTTGTGTTAATCCAGCTTGCTGTTCTCAACAAAACCAAGCAAAGCAAAGTGTACCCTGAAAATTCTCATTGCAAATTAAACGGATTTTTTCTTCTGCTCTGTGACTACCGTAAGAAGATGTTATCATTGTCCTTTTGCTCTGCAAAGTACAAGAAAATGCTTTCCGCTAGTAGCATTAAGACAGAGATTTCCATCTTTCAAAAAGCAGCTAACAGAGTACATCAGTAGTAGCTGTCACAGAGTAGTCCACAAATATGTGTAGATGGCCACCATGTTGCATATTGAAGACAGCTTGAAATTACCTCATGTGGCTACTCTGTCTGACTGCTAAAAGTATCTTGAAGATCAGCATGGTACAGACGCACCTTGGCATCTGGTTTGATAACCAGAGCTAGCTAACGTTGAGCTGCTGAAGCTAAATTGCCAGTTACCTACTTTAAAGCTATCTGAAGAACATCTGCACTCACCTGCGGTTCATATGTCTTAGAGATACGTTATCGATGAGGTAACTACTATTCTGAGGATTTCTATTTTTTTTCTTCCCAAGTATAATACAACTGGGATGGTAATGATTATCTCTGGTTCAGACCTGTTCTAAAGAGGTAAAATTGCATCCAGGATTAGATTTTAGTTTAAATTCTACAACAGATATAAAAGATGACCCGTGAAGTTCACAGAGAGATCTGGATTTCCTTAAAGTTCACAAATGATTCAATCTTTTGGTTTGAGACTATTTCTAGTTCAAAATTAGTGAAACTTCCTAGAAAATTCTTGTACCTGAAAAATGCAATTTCTCGATAACTTGCATTGCCAGCTTTCTTTACTTTTAGCTTTTCAAACTTTGTTAAGGTGAAACAGACATTAATAAACTCATCATAAAGAGATAAAAGGTAATTTTTTCTTAAAAATACATTTCCACCACAAGACTCAGGATGCCTTGGGAAGGCTGAGTAGATGAAAACTGCTGTTTTTAATTAGCTGGCTGCTTCTTCCTAAGCACAGTAGGAAAAGGAGACGTTTACATACTTTACTTTTCTGACATGTATTTCTCTACATTTGGGGAGGGCAGGAGGAAGCTTAGAGAGTGGTAGAAAGATCCAAGTGGAGCAGTCTTAATGGAACAGTTATAGCCTCATTTTAGCCTCCAAATAGTGCCAACCTAGTTTGTATCTGTTGAATCTGTATTCCTTGGCTAGGAATCTAACGTTTAATTTCTTTAATCTCTCCCAAGACAGAGTAATGATGTTACCAAACTCTTCCAAACCCTGTGAACTACTCAGAACAATATTATTAGCGTTATTACTTTTACTCTTTCTTGCAAAAAATGGGTGATCTGGGAGTTCAGGCATGAAAGCCAAAGTGACAGAGGTACTGCTATCTGTTTCCTTCTGCAGGCTCAATAGGCGCTCCTTGAGCTGCATAGAAGACTAGCCCTTGTATTCCCTGATGGAAAATTTTCAGTGGCACTAATCAAATAGTGTGCATGGCTCCAGGTTACAGCAAGTCACATATCACTTACAGTCTATTGCTGTTGATTGTAATTTTTATTGTTTAGCTACCTGTTTGAAATTGCGTATGTGTAAGATAAATGCAACAATTTTCAGAAGACTTCTGCATCAGCAGTCATACTTACCACTTTATCTCTACATCTTCAAGTAATACCACACCTCATTATGTCCATGTGCAAAATGAGAGAAAAACTTAACTTTTATGAAATTGCACAGCAAATCAGTAGCAGAACAAGGAGAGAACCCAACTCCTCCCCCCTCGGCGGTCCCCCACTTGCCCTGTCTCCTGGACCAACTTGCGAACAAGTTTGATGACTATGTGCTTGCTGAAGTGCATTTGTTTGTATTGTCTTGTCAGGAATTTAATTTCACAACATCACATGCTACCAACACAAGCGTGTCATTGCAATTTAGCATGCATTTTGTTGGTGTGTTCTATATCTCATTAAAGTCTCATCTCCTTAGCCAATACCATATGCTGCTCATCTGTAGCAAAGCTCTTAAACATAATGAGAAAGGTATAATCACAAATGAAAAAGCAACTGTCAACCAGCAACCCCCAGATATTCAAGTTCCATGACACCGCTGAAAGAAAGAATATTTCAAGAGCGATCCTTTTAAAACTTCTAGTATCATTGTCTGAGAAGAGAAAAACTGTTGGGCTCTGAGATGCCCTCAGTCATCCCTGAGCCATGCAGTGGCCGTTACAGGATTCTCAGATCACCAGACAATGTCATGTCAATGTGTAGGGGAAAGAACAATTTCTAACTTCTTTGTTTAACTGAGAAGAAAGTTTCAAACTATTGATATGCCACACTGGACAGTTTATGTCTTCAAAAATACTAATTTAAAAGTTTAAATATTCTGAAAATATTTTGAGAATATTAAGCCGCCTTCTTAAACCTGCTGATAGCTTCTCTTTCCCACAGATTTTGATTGGTATTGTTTTGATTCGTGATGGGAATTTTAGCTTTTTTTTCCTGATAATAGGGAAATACACAGACACTTTTTTAAAAATGATAATTTTTAATGAAAATTAATAATTATAAAATGAAAATAAAAGAGCTGGTGGTGATCAATAGTGGAAAAAGAGGTTAGTCAGGTCCTGTCCTCAGACATGAAAAAAATTTCTATGAATGAATGTGAAATGCCGCTGCATTAGGTAACAAACCAAGGTTAGAAAAAAGAACAGAGGGACAGGCTCTAGCTGCTCAGTACTGCTGCTAATACTGTAATTCCTGAAGTTGTTAGAGGGAGACACCAGTCCTGAAAGGATCTCTGTATGCGTACAACCCTGTGTACAAGGTAGAGATGGCACTGATACCTCTCTCCAAGCACGTAGGGGTCTATTCCCAAGTACCTGGGTTGCAGGACACAGACCTCAGGCGTGCCGGGGGCGATGCAGAGGGGAGCCGTGGCAGGGCAGTACCCTGAGCTGGGGGCATCATGACCAGAAAGCATCAGAAACATGGTGACAGGGCTGGGGAGGCTGGGAGCACCTGGTCCAGGAAAGGGAAGAGCTGTGCGAGGATGCTATTCACCCACAGTTTCACTCCTTGCCTGTGAGAAATAAACCCAAGCACAATGTTTTTTAATAGCAGTGTTGGCACTGGTAGGTTTCCAGCCCCTATTTCTCATGCATATGCAAATGCCTGTCACCCTGCTGGGAGGGGCACTAATTCTGCCCCAAGAACTGGTTTGAGAGCCCATGGTGGCCACAGCCAGCTAACCTGAAAGGCAAATTTTCATGGGTCACGATCAATTGGGAGGTCCAATAAAACAAAGGTAACTTTTACCCCTTCAGTATTAACAACAGCTTATTGAAAACATATATCTTGACTCCGGTCCATCTCTAATTAAATCTAAATTAAATTTCAACAAGCAGAATTACCAGGGTCTAATTTTTAGACTCTGTGATAAATCCCAGTTCCTGATGCTGACTAGCTGTTCCCTAGAGACAAAGATCCACTGAAGAACAAATAATTTTGTCCTTTCTTGGTGTGTTAGCTCACGGCACAAGTATTAAGCTAGTACGTTTCTTTGGGTAGGCAGTATAATGTACATTTATATTTATGCACAGACGTTTTAATTGTACAGACCATAAAACATCTTTGTAACTAAATCAGAGCTCTTGGCATGAGAAAATAGCCATATAATCAATATCTAAACTTACCTATTTCTTTGGTGGGCAGCTTCTTTAGAGCATTCACCTTTCATAGATCTTCCCCTATTGAAGCTCTATGGTCTCACTAAAGTTTTTTCTTTTTTCCTGTAAGTATAATTTCTGTTATGCATGCCTTCCATCTGGAAATAAATTGCAATGAATTAGATGCACCTTTTCAAAAGTGCACAACTTAATGTTAACTTTTCATTAAGCAGTCTTTTTCATTTATTATTTTTTATCCTAAGAGGGTCTAAATTTTAGTCTGTTTCTGCCTGAATATACATAGATTACTGCCTTATTTTATATTTATATAGTCACTTTGAATGAATTTAGATGAAGGTCAAAAAGTTTTTAAGGATCACGTATAAATAGTTTTTCATATGGTCCTTTTCTTCCATTTGTAAACATTGAATGAATAACAGTCATTTTGTGAATCAAGACCTGTAATTTTCAGTAACAAAACCAATTACCATTTCATTAATCATTGACAACAAATTAGTATTGTGAAAACAAAATGACAATATTCTTATGAAAATACTACTTTCTCTACAAAATTTAGAAGATGTCAGGTAATTTTATGTGCCTCGGTTACTGAATGCCCAACTTAAAGTTGAAAGGCCCAAAATACCAGGTGGAAAACAAGGTTGTCTAGATGGAGTCAGTGGATCAGTCTGATTTGTGCAATGTGTGGTGTTGAGGCGTATGATGACACTTTCAGTCCCTGCCACAACAAAAGGTCACTTCCCTGCCTTGCTTATAATTCCCAGTCTTTCTTTCAGGCTGTGTAAAGCATCTGCATGGGCATTGTCCAAGCTCTCAGATAGTCCTTAAGCGATGTTACCTGTTAATGATAAGCAGTTACTCTGGCTTTATTATATAAAATGATTAAGAAGCATCTATTCCAGATGCCTACACAAAGCTTCATGTGCTACATAGCTATACTCTGAACTAACGAAGCTATTTCCCATGAATGTTGCTACCTGTTGAAAAGGAGCAAATTAATTCCACACATCTTTTGTTATTATTTATAAACTGATTCTTAAATAAAGATGCTTACATCTGCCTCTTACTCCAGATGGTGCAATTTAGCTGCCTATGTTACTCACAAGTTGTTTTCTGTTTTAAACAAATACTTAACCCAGCAATTGTCTTATCAAGAATTCTCCCTTTCTCGCAACTGAAACCTAAACTTTATTGTTGCTTTAATTCTCAGAACAGGGAGTTTCCTGTCTCAGAGGTCAAAAGTACAAGGAAAAAAAAAATCTTTTTAATATTTCAGTGCAACAGCCACAGTTGTAAAACTGCCTGATGGTGTACCCTCCAGTTACTAGCAAAAAATTCAGGCAGCAAATTTAATCCAAAATTCTCATGAGGTCTGACAGTGTGCAGAGAGTAGGACAGATCTGCAACAATGTTTATGGGGTTTTTTTCCTTTTTTTTTTTCTTTTCTGACATATCACCACTTCATTGAGTTTACATTTATGTTCTAGCCCCTAGGAGTATCAGTACCAGCTCACAGCAAATCCGTCAACATATATAGCAACGCTGTGACCTTGTCCTAAAATCTGCCCAGGAGGAGGCGGTGAGCAGGCTGCAGCTCTCTGCCAGGACAGACAGGGGCTGGATGCTGTTTTCCTAGTTAAGAACTAGAGAGGGATGGTGCAGCTGCTCCTGGGGAAACTAGAAAAAAAGCAATATGTATGGGATGTCCTGTCAGAATGTAAAAAACACAGCATGCATAGATTGGCAAGGTCCTGCAAAGTTATGGCCCAGATCCACCATACGACTAACTTTTTATAGAGGTCTTCAGATGTGATTCACCTCTCTGCTGCCGTAATAAGCAGAAATGACTAAAATATCCCTCTGCTAAGCTATGCTGTAGCTGCAATTTTTGCCTTGAAGCTTTATTACCAATACCATATTTTGAAACGATATTAAATTCTAAAAAGTTATAGAATTATTTCACTTTGATTTTGTAAGGTCTTATTCTTATAAACCCAAACTCTTAGACTTATTTTAAAAGTTACAATGTTCTTGAAACTTTCATAATAAAATAAATGTGTAGTTTGAGTGAACCCCTTCAGATCAGTAATACATAGATAGCTAGATTAAAAACAAAATAGGTGAATGCTTTCCAGATTAATATGTTAAAACATGTTTGGAAATCTCTGGTTCAGGAAGCTTGGGGGAAAAACATTGCTACTGCTTTTCACTATTTAAATTAAAAACTTAAATCTACTTCACTGAATTTTACTTGTGATTTTGGACCCAGAAAACATTTGGAAGATAAAATTTAAATGAAGATCATTTTTTATTTATGATTTCTATGGGTGCTCCTTTACTATTGTTGAGGGTTTGGTTTTTGCCTTTTTTTTTTTTTTTTTTTTTTTTGTTGTTGTTGTTTTTGTGTTTGGTTTTGTTTTTTTTGCGGGGCGGGGGCAGGTGTTTGGTTTTGTTTTGGGAGAAACTAGCTTGGTTTTGTTTTTTAATGAAGATAAGAAAAACATTTTTAATAGCTTAAACCTGATTTGATTTCCTGCTTCTGTACCTAAACTGATACATCCTTTCATTATGAAACTTTCTTAAAAGATGAAAATTTTCTTTATTCTCCTGTATCCAGGAAAAATGGCAGAGTGAAGACAGTAGCCATAGCCATCTAATCTCCTGAGTGTGTGCTGAACATCCAGAGTTTTTTACCAGAGTGGACATTACCTGGATCTTAATCTGATTTTAACTGGAGTTACTAACAGAGCTTCTCCAAACAGGAGTAAGGCCAGGAGCAGAACTGATACCTGGAGAATATGCAAGTAAAAGCCATGTCAGCATAGGCAATCAGTAAGCAGGAGATTTGGGATCACATTTTAGACCTAGATGATGAAAACTTAGGTAGGTCTGTTCCAAGTAACTTTTCTACAGCTAAGCATCTAACCTGGACTACTGAAGTGCCTTAGTGGAAATCTGGTAATTCTTTGGGCTGGTAGTCAGTCACGAATGAACAAGTGCAAGACAAGGGATACTTTAAGAAACCCTTCCTGGTCACCTCTTGGCTATTAGTATCTTCTCCTTTTACTGGAGACGACTGGCTGTAGAAAAGCACTTTTGGGAATGGAGAAATAGCACTGCTGTGTGTGGGCTCCACTCTCAGCTATGAAATGGCAGGGGAGAGGATCCCTTGTCAGCTCAGAGGCTACAGTCCACTACCTAAGAGCTCTTTTGCTTCTCTTTCTTGGAAGAAGGGTTTGGGTCTTACTAAGCAGTAAGCCACAATTTGCAGTGGAGACTGGAGACGCTTGTCAAATTCCTTGCTGTGGGTGTCATTTTAACTTACCGATACTGGCAGACACCTATGCCCACAAGCCTGGGACAATAAACTCAGAATACCTAAGCCCAAGTCAAATAGTCTTTGAAAACCCAGCTTAAATTTAACTCATACTCTCCCTGGGCTTTTTATACAGCTAACAGAGGAAGAAATGAAGGCTGAACTGCTTTCTGGAGGAATATAAGGTATGAGCTGCTTCCTAATGGTGCCTCTCTTGCTGCATATACTACAATTCAGAAAACTGGACTCCCAGATTCAGTTCTCAACTAGGCATCTAGACACAGGTTGAATGAATTGTGGCCACGTCTCATTTTGAATTCAGCTTTTAGCAAATAACTGAAAAATATCCTACTGGTAACCTTCAGGCATTCAAGCCCTTGACTAGTTGACATCTTGCTATTAGGGGGACTTTCACTAATGTGATGTGCCACAAGACCCTGCGCAGAATTAAAGGTGGGAAATTCCCACCCTTTTGTGAGACCGAGGAGCCACATCACCAAAACAAAACTACATTTAGCAAAGCACCGCCCCACCTGGTTCTGTATGTTCGCACGACACCATGTCATCATCACTTGGCAGATATACAGTTTTTATAAATCTGCTAAACTGTAGCTGAGCTGCCAGTTCAGGCTATTTCCTCTAAATCTCAAAGATCAGTGTGTCTAAAACTGAAAATTATGGTTTTTTCTGTGTTTTCCAACACACTTTGACAGCGCATCCCCACCATTCTTTCTTCTGATGCACTTATGCCCTTTTATAGTTGATGAATGATATCTGAAGCTACCATACAGAACCAAAATCTTCCCAGATACAAATAGCCAATTATAAAATGCAGCTCAGGGTTGAATAAATTCTTTGCTGACCCCATAGGTGATAAAGCGATGGCCAGAGGCGCAGGTTTCATTATCTGTATCATTATCATAGCTCATACAACTCCCATTTTAATGCCAGCAATTAGTTTGCTCAGATTTCTATGAGAAATTTTCTGTATGAACCTAGCAAACTACATCCTGATCACTTTGTTCCAGCTTTCTAATATAGAGGCATAAACACTGTGAATGACCATATATCTATTGATTACGAGCTTGGACAGACTTAACACCCACACAATAATAAGACATGTCCAAATGAGCATTAGGATCCAAGACAGATCAAGCATGCAGCAATTGTACCTATCAGCCTCATTAGCTAACCCTGACCATCCTTCATGCTTCACAGAAGTGCTTTCTGCATTTTAAAATACCATTAATGGGGGAAAAACGTGTTTGGGATCTCAAATTACTGCTCCTGTGTAGTGTTTTTCTAATGTATTTCTATGAGCACTGAAACTAGCTGTTCATATTTCATTTGGGTTGCCTTTCTGCACCATCAGATCCACTCCTACATAGCACAACGCAGTACCCGCTATGTCTTATACAAAATGAGAAGTGCAACAGAGAAATGCCTAGACACAACTGTTTTTGGAAGTAGCAGTTTAGACTACTTTGATTATAACTTGCATTAGTTGTCTTCCTAAACCAGGGGATTCCTTCCATTTATTCACGTCCCTGTTAACTTCCCACTATTACCAGCCCTTTCAGTCTTCCATGTATGAAGAAGAGAAGTACTTTCCTGTAGTCCTTGTGCTTTGATAACTGAGGGGTCATCAGAAGCAGAGAGTTACTCTACGTAGTTCACAAGCCTGTCTGGAAGAGCAAATGGATAATGACCCGTTATAACTGATCAAGAGAAATTCCAGTGTTTTCACATTTAGCTTTTCATCACACTGAAATAAGAAGTAAGCCTCTCAAATCTCTTTGCAATAAGGAAATTGTACAAAACATTGGTGTGGGGTGTGCGTATTCAAATATTTTATTTTTTGTTTTAGAAAGTATTCATTAAAAGGACAGAATCCTGCCACGTGGTGGCCAGGATACCATGTCCTAGGGTGTACAAAAGCGGCATGCAGAGAGAAGATTTTATTTTGCTGTTATTATTATTTTTATATATATATATATATATATGTATGCCTCTCTGTCTGTGTGTGTGTGTATCTATCTCTACCTATATCTCCTCAGGAATATTTCTAGCAGAGCAAGAACTTGAGCATGTATATGCCTTCCAAATCTCAGGCCACAGATCATTGGAGTCCTTAACTTCCACTGGACCCATTTCAGCTCCTGTAAAACAATATGCTGTAATGACATGAAGGGAGATATTTTTCAACAAAACTTCAGCTACCTTTAGCAGAATAGCTTCTGTATCTTTCTAGATATTACCAAAGAATAGGAGAACCTAAATACAATAGAAAGTGGTTTTCTGACATTACAAGACTATAAATAGGACAGTGCAGCATGAAAAATGATGCCCTAAACCAGAATTCAGACTATTATTTTAGGTATTGTACCTGAAAGTCTCCCTTCTGGTCTATCTCCATTTGTAAGAATGAACCATTCCAATGTCTGCTTTCAGCCCGTGATCCTGCCTTCGTGCCAATTTGAAACAGTATAATTTGGCAGGCCTTTTAAACTGAGATCCTAACTGACCGTGCTTTACGAGTGCTCCCTTCAAGAAGCAATTCCAAAAGCAAGAGGAGAGAGGAGCCTGCCAATGAAATAGAGTTATGGCTAAATCTGGGATACTCTGTGATATAAGTTACTGAAAAATGAAAACAATCTCACAGAATATCATCGTGCACGGCAAATGAGCCATGAGAGATTTGGTGGGAAGAACGAAAGGTAATACACCACTGTAATAACGCCAACAGCTTAAGGACAGCCTGTGAACTGAAAGTACATAACAGCTTTAGTAAACACAAAGTTTGAATGTCAGGAAAGGTCTTACCTACAGTCCTTTAAAATAAAAAGCATACTTCATCTTTTATTAAAAGTTTGATTTCCAACAGCAGACTTCAACTTTCAATACAGGACTGTTGCTGATGCTGAAAACCAAAAAGTATGATTACTTTACATATACACAGAAGCCAACCCCCCCCTCCCCCCCGGATTTTCCTCTTTCATTGCTGCTCCGTATCTTTGACTATCAAAAACGTCAGGATGCCTTCTTCTGGAAAAAGACTTATTGTTGACTAGTTATCTTTACTTTTTGCTTACCACGTGTATACAATAACAGAATTTAAAGGATTACTTAAATAGCAACAATAGCATATCCCCCTTCAGTGTGCTATTTCTCCAATGACTAAAACAAGTATTGGCACATACCTTGAGGTCCATTTATTTATTTTGTGAGTAAAATGCTGAGGGCAAGCCCCATTTTTTCCACAGACAGGTACCACGTAATGTTATTTTCCTCTCCTTTTCCTTTCCCAATAATGAGCAGAAGCCACCCTGGCCAAATGTGCTATTTCTGACCAAGTGGCATTGTAATGCATTCCCTGTATGCAAGAATACACAGATTCAGAAATGCTTAACAGGGTTAATGCCCTACTGTCGGTAGAAGGTGTTAGGGTATATGCACTGGGCATAGGTCAGGTTTGGATGCTTGGCAGAAGGTCCTGGAGAGTAGGCAGAGCACACACAAAGTGTGAGTTTGAGAGCAGCTCTCCCAGGTGGGGCAGGATGCATCCGGGCACGAGTGCTGCAGTGGCCTGATGCATGGACACAGGCGAGTGCTTCGGGAAGGGCTGGGAACGTGACAGCAGTCCTTCAAGGGTGTTGAACATCGGTGTCAGTGCAGTGCTTCCAATGAAGGCTCAGGGATGCAGCACTGCTCAAAAGTGAAAATACCAGAAGTCACTGAAGTAATTTCAGATTTATTTCGGAAGTAGAAAAGGATAAAGGAGGACTACACACCATCTGAAAATGAGGACATCTTCTGCCAACGTTACCCCCAAAAATGTTACATTAGAAAAATTACTTGCAAGCAAATAACTGCATGTTACTTGCTGGACAGTGAGGTGGTGTTCCCAGTCTGCTCCCCCGCTCCAAGCACTGAAAAAAGTAAAAATAAAACATTTTCTAAAGCTCTGTTATAAATGAGGAGCTTTCAGATAGCTTAGAAGGGCTTGTTTGCGGGAACTCATCTCTCATAAAAGGCTTGTTGCTGCTCTAGGGAGGAGTAAAATAGCTACTGATGACATTCAAATCATGATCTGTCTTCTCAGCCATTAATTTTAAATATGATTCATACTCCATTATGCTCTGGAAACCAAAGAAATTATCCTTTATTGTGTCTAGCCATTTTTCATCACTATGTATTCATAATGACCAGTTTTACTCTTCCCTTCTGATATGTGCTTGAAAATGTGCAGAAATTAACCCCAATGTTTACATTTGCTTTTAATTCAGCTTCATAAGGATTTCCCAGTGTAAATATATATTTATACAATAGAACAGAATTGTTAGAATCCAACATATATAAACAACATTATCTTTTAAATTGCTGAAATATTAGTGTTTGTAAATTAGAAACAAGTCTGGGTCAAACTTCAGTGAAAAACCACTACTGGATGGGTTAGTAATATTCATCCTCATTTGCAACATCAATGGATTTTTAGTCTTAAAAAAAGCTAGATCATAGAAACAGGTCCTGGCTTAAGTTTTCAAAAATCCAAATGCAATTCCTTGTTTCAGCTATGTGACTTTGTACGAATCATTTACTCTCTCAAAATATCACCTGTAAAATGGAGATTTTCATTATGTACTTCCAAACAAAACAGGTACACTGCGTAAAGCTGAGACACCACTTTCTTCACCTTTAAGAGACAGGGCGCATCCTCCTACCTTCAGAGGCGGTGGCAGCTCTGAAATGTAAGTAGAGATTAAATTCTTCGTGTGGCAGGGCAGCACGGTGTACTACCTAAAGAAATAATGAGATAAGATCATTGAGTTAAGTCCCACAGCACACAGTTCAGTTTGATAAATATCTGATGGATTAGGACAGAGAAATAAATAATATTTATTATCACTGGCTACTTAATAAATAGTAGCTGAATAAAAGCAGTGAGCAGAGCACGACATTCAGCATCTTCAATGACAATGTAATTTTAATTCCTGTCTGCCCGGCGTAAGAGTGCATGGGTATCAGAGGTTGAGTCAATTGTTGCTGGGTTTATTAAAAAAAAAAAAAAAAAGCTTCATCACTCTTAAAATAATGGTGATGAGTTCTGGGCATAACAAGGCTTAAAAACCTCTGGTTTTTTTTCCAGAGTAAGGAGAATAAGGAGCTACCTCTACCAGTTAGGGATAGCAAATGTTATTATTCAGGTCATACATCTTGTCACACGTGAAGCACATCCCACACCTCCCACGAGTAAAAGCTTCAGAGAGCACATTTCCAGCTTAATCACTAAGATTAAATTTTAAATTAAGTTATTGATAGATTGCAAATAAATATGAGATTTGAAGTGGGGAAGCTAGCCCTATTTTTAAAACCTTAAAAGAGCTACAAGAGAAGATGGATGATGTATGGATGTATTGGGTGCCAGTGTCCAGGTGGCAGCAGGGGAGCTGTAGGGTGACCTCTGTGAAAAGAGTCCAGGGGCTGCCCTGTCCTGGACACAGCCATCTCCACAATGGACCCACCACAGGACACAGCTGAGCCCATCAGCCAAACTGGTGGCACCTCTGGGAAAACACAGTTAAGGGAGGAGAGAAAATGCTGGACAGAGAGAAAAAGGATCAAAAATAGTGTGAGAAATAACTCTGTGAACACCAAGGTGAGAGAATAAGGAGGAGGAGGAGGAGGTGCTCCAGGTGCTAGACCCACCTATGGAAAGGACTGGTCTGGAGCAGATATCCACACTGCTCCCATGGAGGACCCCGTGGTGGAGCAGGTGGATGTGCCCTGAAGGAACTGCCCATGCAGGGATGAGCCCACGCTGGAGCAGGTTTATCCTGAAGGACTGCAGCCTGTGGGAAGGACCCATGCTGAAGCAGGGGAAAAGTCTGAGGAGGAAGGAGTGGCAGAGAGGAGCTGTTACAGACTGACCATGGCCCTCATTCCCCATCCCCCCTCCACTGCTCATCAGGGGAAGGTAGAGAAGTGGAGAACAAAGGACTGAAACTGAGCCTGGAAAGAACATGTGGGGTAGGGGGGAGGTATTTTTGTTGTTGTCTTGATTTCACACCATCCAAATCCAATTTAATTATAAAAGAAAATAAATATTTTTCCCTAAATTGAGTCTGTTTTGCCTCTGACTAATTGGTGAGTGATCTCCGTGCCCTTATCTTTACCCACGAGCTATTCCATTCTTTATTCTCCCCCTGTCTTGTTAAGGAGGGAGAGTGAGAGAGTGGCTGGGTGGGTGTCTGGGCCTTAGCCAAGGTCAACCCACCACAACAGACAACTAAGTTTTAAAATTGATCCTGAGCAAAGTCCTGGAAGATCTATGTAAATTCTGAATGTGAAAAATACACAGAAACAGCATTAATCTGGACTAACATTTGTAGGATCAGGTAAGGAGCTTGTGAAAAAAAGGCAGGAAATCTTAGAATTATGATTGGAAAGATAATTTAATTAGCCTTTTTGCTATTCAGATTTTTCAAAATGTATTTGACAAGAAAATAGGCACCACTTTGGCAATTAAGTGGTTTTAAGTCATAAACTGGTTTGAACTTTAGATGCCAAGAAAAAGAGATAAGAAGGTAAGACTAAACTGTCTCAAGGAAGAAAGATATCTGTGGAACTGTGGAAAAGGCAGGTGTTCTGACAATATGACATTTGGTGTAATTTATAAATTGCCACTCTAAGTTCAAAATTAATAAAGCAAGGTGTTTCATGATTAAGTTTAAATTTTGTCACTACTTCAAAATTGATGGATGTTGTGGTTTAACCCTTATACCATGTATTTTGAAAAACAGAAAGCAAACTACCAAAACAATAATTTTGAAGCAAAACTACATTACAATTTAATTCCAAGAATGTTTCCATACAATTGAGATTTTTCCCCTTAATTTTCCTTCAATGTATGTATTTTTTCCATCACAGATTTACTTAAATTCAATAAGTGTGCTATACCTTTCCTTCAAGCTTAGGCAAGCTTAGGTAATTCCAGTTCTTATAACAATAACTTTAAGAACAGAAGGTTACGGTATGAGGATGAAAGTTTGTTGGAAGTTAAGAGTAAGGACCAAGGAATCTGTTCAAGGATTAGTCTACAACTAGACCAAGGAATCTGACCAAGGATAGTCTACAACTACAGAAGTCAACATGCTAATAGTTGCAACTACATTAACAGCTGTATGAAGCAACCAGAAATAAGGAGAAAGATAGCAGGTAATGAGACAAACCTCTAGCATAACTTCAGGAAAAGGTAAGGGGAAGAAGCGGAAGGAAAAGAGAGGTATTTCTGGAACAGACAATTCAATGGCAAAGCCTGAGTTTTGTTCCTACTATGTTCAGCTTCCTCTGCTTTTTTGTAAATTACATTCAATTATATCAGAAGATAAACGATCCATATTGCATTTTCCTAATGGAAATAAAATGGCATCAAATATTGGCTACCTGATTAAGAAAAAGAAAGGTAAAACATATAATTTTCTACAGCCATTGTTCTTATGAGTAATAAATTTACATGATGCTATCCAGTCACAGTAATTGCTTCCAATATCAATCTTTAATTTCTCCTTGACACGTTTCTCAGAGTTTTGTTTAAAAAAAAAAAAAAAAAAGTATGTTTGCAGCATTTTAGGGAAAATATTGAAGTTGTTGAATTTATCTTGAATAAATAGTCTAAATCCTCAGTTAAAATTGTTCCCATTTTGACCTTTGACTTGTCAGAGAATGACTAACATGCAGACGAGCTATCCGTGCTGCCCAAGTCATTTGTTGGTATGTAAAGGTCCTCCGTCCTTTCCTATCCTGCTATGACATCCAGCTTGCTTAAAGCCAAAAATCTTGACCCCCTGGACATTTTGTGCATTAAGTCAATTAAAACAGTACCAGAACAATGAACAATAACCTGTAGAAACCAGTAAAGACAATTTAATTGCTGACTTGAATTTAGGGGCTGGGAAACAGAGGTAGAAACAAATTGGAAAGCAAGCAACCTAAGTATTGTATAGCTACTTTCCCGTCACCTTTTTTGGTCCTGTCTCAAACGAGTGATAAAATGAAAATAAACACTGAAGCATCACAACATGAACCATCTGTGGAACTTAATGTCCAAAAGAGGGTTCAGCATGCCTGAACAAGAACACAATGAAGGAAAAAAAAAGTTTATTTAACTATAAAATCTATGACCATTAAGTTATTTATTTTGCAGATATTTACTGTGATTCTTTGCAAAGCTTTAAATATGAAATCTAAGGAAATAAATTTACTGGAAAATGACTGAAAATGAATTATATATAAGCAAATGCATGGTATCATTTGATGCAATTCAGCTACTGAAATTGCCTTAGTATTGTCAGCAGTTAAAAAAAAACCTTTCTCAAATGATCAACATCTATTTACAGATTTTTTGGGGGTAATATGCACAGTTAAGAATGATGCTGAAACTCTTCCGTGAAGCAGCACAGGAAAAGATATTCAGATATTAATTCATTAAGTGTCAGCTAGGATCTTGGCAGTTAGAATGCTGCACACTGCAAAAATTTTACTGTACATAAACTGACCTAAACAGGACTCTAATTCCCAGAAAAATGTAACCAGAGAATCCCACTCTGCACTGGTTTGCATTCAGTAGTATTATGTTGGAGAAACATAGGACAGAATACGTATGTGCAATACACTAAATATACCTTTTACAAGTTTCTTGTATTTTGTTCTTTCTTTTTATACTGCACTTCAATAAAGACGACTTTTGAAACAATATTTAATTCCTGAAGAATACACCTCCATACCATTAATTTCAAGTGGGTTTGGATCAAACTTGTGAGATAACCTTATTGCAACCTTGAACTGGCCCTGCTCCTGTTCATTGTATACTCTTCTTTGGCTTAACCCTATCTTCTTTTGTATTTGTGAAAGTTCATGCATGTCAGTGAGGGAAAGCAGAGCTTTAGTTCTTTTCCTTTACATGTCTTACTACCAAAAAAAAAAAAAAAAAAGCTGTTAAATTCCCTGTACCTATGCTCTTTCTCTTGGTGTTATTACAATGTACAGGAAGAGAAGTATTTTAAATTGCTAAAAAAGCCATCTTTTTATTTTTCAGTGAAAACCTGATATAAAATCTTGAAAAAAACCCATGGGTAGTATAGGAAAAAAAACAACTATATTTTTGTTGAGGAAAAAATATGTTGTTGTGTTCAATGTTATTTGTAGTTTATTCTGCCCCCCTAGAAAAAGGGATTAAGCTGACTTCAAAACATTTTTTTTTACTTCACATGCACTGAGGTCATATAGAATCTTCTATAGGGCTTATATTGGAGCATTTTCATATGAGTTTTCATGCCATGTCTACCTCTTAGGCTTCTTAAGAGCCTTGGCTTTTCTAGCTTGGGAAAAGAGAGTAACCACACTTATAGCATATGCTAGCTAGCACCCTTGTCTCTCCTAGGACATCAGACGGGGGAGAGGAGGAATCCTAGGCAAACAAGAACCATAATTATGCACTTTGCTGAGTGGGAAGTTTATTGCACAAGCAATTTTTTCTAGGCCATTGCTAAGGTTCCCTCACTTTGACAAAGACCACAGAAGGGTCTTAGCATAATAGAAATTACGATACAGATGTCTGTTTTTGATGAATCTCCTGCACACGCTAAGAAAAAGCAGTCATTCTCTCTATATATATTTGGTTTGTATACCCTAGCATTTTCTTACCAGAGTTCTTAGTTGTAAAAGAGATGTTTGTTAAACAAAATTTTACTACTCATAAATGTGTATTTCAACTCGTACAACGGAGCCATTAAAAGTTTGTTACACAACAGCATCAGCAGAACTAAATACATTTCTGGTTTTAGTATTAACAGATGCCTCTATTATTGTGACCACGGTGTGGTGAATGCTGTAATTCTGAGGGTGCCCATTGTGCCATGTGGCTGGCACATATGGCATGCTCCATGCCAGAGATCCTATGTAACAACTGTCAATCACATCTCTCACGTCAGTCTGTTACCTTCTTCTGGAAATAGCTGTCATATTCTCATCTTCTTACCTACTGATGCAAGTCCTACTTGTCCATGTTTCTTTGGCATATAAACTCCTGTGCATCAGAAGAATACCATACAGACAGACATATGTGTCTATATACACACACACACATATACATGCAATGTCCATAAAAGCAGTAGTGCAGATGCCTTGTATTCAGCTTTAAGCAGAAATTCAGTAATGCAGTTGCAGATATACTGCGTATTGCTCTTGGCAGCGCTAAAAAAAAGTCATTTGGATTAAGCATTTTCAAGTAGAAGATTTTATAACTTAAATAATATTATTTTTATCAAGATCCCATTTGATTTAATGCAATTTGTCTGAGAGCATGCACTAATTTCTGTACTCAGCATAGCCTTGGGTAGGATAAAAATGTTAAATATGATTCTTTGTGGGTTTTAAGATATCGTCTTGCCTTATTTAGAGTAGATTATCACTACCCAGTGCAGCTTATGTACCAATAGCATTCATGATCATATGTATAAGAAAAATACTGAAAGTATCATGTAACAGGCCTAACTATATTCTATTTAAGTAGCTATTGAATTGTAGCCAGTATCTAAAATGTTGGAAGGTTCTCATTTTCTTAACAGTTTAAGCCTTTCAGTCAAGAAAACTGCTTTTCTTATATCTAATAAAATTTATTGTAGTAAGTTTTTAAATTGAAAGTTTAATTTAAATAGTTAAATTGAAAAGCTCTGCTAATTGAAAATGGAAAATACAGAGTAGTCCAAAAGTACGAGTAAGGAGAAAATTACAGATAAAAAGACTTACAAGAAAGGAACTCATACGGATAGTTTGCTGTTTACAAATTGAGTCTCAACATAGTACGTAATTTTGCCTTCATTTTCCCTCTTCATTGCCTTCATGTTAAAGTAGTGTCTGGATTCTCACTGTCATAAATGAAAGCCAAATACAGTCTGCAGAAATTATTTTTGTAAAATTAAAACAAAGCATGTTGAAACACAGTCTCAAATTTTCACCTTCCCTTTAACCTTCCTTTTAACATTTATAGCTCTCTAGTGAAGCTTAACAACAGAAAGCAGAAAGAGTACCATTAATTTTTTCTGCCAGTCCATTAAAATCTTGGACTTCCTCTATAGAACGAAAATACTAGGCTTTTTGCACAGTTTATAAATATATTATACTGACTCCACATCTTTTATGAGTTACGTGTTTGCTTCTGACTGTTAAAAAGCTAAAACAAACTGACTTTTAATTGTAGCCTTGAAACTTGGAAATGAAAAGTATAAAAATAGGTGAAACCAATCATCTATTGCAGAAAGCTGAGGGCAGTTCTAAAGTTCAAGAAGCTTTTCAAAAAGGTAAAATGAATGTAATCTTTATAAGAAATGTCAATTTTATTCTGGGCAACTACAGTCAAAACTTGAGGGTTTTAGCTGGAACAGTTAAGAACCATATGCTTAGAAAACTAAAAGAAGGAAATAATAATACGGGGAAAGGTTAACATCTTGACATTAAATTATGGGCTTTAATAAAAATTATGATATGTTTTTATATGATCAGGTATAACTGACTACTATGGCAGGTAATAAAACAAAAATGAAAAGACTCGTTTCATCTGTCAGTCTCTGGTTGCGGTGGAGCTCTGCATGAAACCTAAATGTGTGGGTCTTTGAACTGAGCTAAATCGCTGTGTGAAATAAACCATTTTTACTTTCAAAGTCTCCGTGCTAGAGATAAAAGTATCATATTCAGACTGGTTTGTTTTGTTCAATAGTATAGAAAACTTTAGTCCAAGTTTCAGAGACTAGCCCCCACCTTTTATGATTGTTTCTGTAGGTTTTTTTAATTGCATATTTTCATTAGTTAAATTATTAAATGCATATATGATTGCATAATTGCAATATGGTCTTTCAACCATATAAATCAATCTTTCATGAGCTGTAGTTTAGATTACTACTACATTGGAAACATTTTTTTTCTAGAAAAAATACTGCATTAGTGTAGTCATTAACAGCATTTTTATAGATTTTTTGTGAAGTTTTTAAAACAAATAGTAAAATATTTCAATAAGCGTCTAAGCAGCTAAATCTGCTCAGAACAGCCCAATAACTCCTCCCCCCCCCCGCCCCCACAAATGACTAAATAAGCCAATGGGAGATAATCACCTAACGTGTTAAAGATCCTTGAAAGTCTCAGCTGGTGTCCATCAGAATCATTAGATGCTTAAATTCCTTAGGGAATCTGAATAATTCTTTCTACAGACATCTATACATGGCTGATTTGATGTATAGGAAAAGTCTCAGTGCAGTTTCAGTACAAAGTTGTTCTTTTCATAAGCATGTGTGGCAAAAGCTATGCCTTTCAAATCTCCTGTATGATTAAAATGGTTCCTCAACTTTCCTGTTGCTGTGAAATTGTTACAAAGAAGCTTGTACTAGTAAAGAACATTTCCACACTGGCAGGGAAATAACTATACTGGTATTAGGCATATTCATAATGATACAATTATAATATAAACAGTGTTTAATATTGGGACCAGTACTGTTTAATATTTTCATCAGTGACACAGACAGTGGGATCAAGTGCACTCTCAGCAAATTTGCAGATGACAGCAAACTGAGTTGTGTGTTGACATGCCTGAGGGATGGGACGCCATCCAGAAGGATCTGGACAGGCTCAAGAAGTGGGCCTGTGTGAACCTCATGAGGTTCAACAAGGCCAAGTGCGAAGTCCTGCTCCTGAGTTGAGGCAATCCTCATCATCAGTACCGGGTGAGGGATGAAAAGATTGAGAGCAGCCCTGCCAAGAAGGGCTTGGGGGGACTGGTGGATGAAAAGCTGGATGTGAGCTGACAGTGTGCACTCACAGACCAGAAAGCCTACCATATCCTGGGCTGCATCAAAAGGAGCATGTCCAGCAGGTTGAGGTGATTCTCCCCCCCTACTCTGCCCTGGTGAGACCCTGCCTGAAGTACTTTGTCCAGCTTTGGAGCCCTCAGCACAGGAAAGACATGGACCCGTTGGAGCAGGTCCAGAGGAGGACCACAAAATGATCAGAAGGCTGGAGCACCTGTCCTGTGAGGACAGCCAGAAAGTTGCTGTTGATCAGCCTGTAGAAGAGAGGGCCCCAGTGAGACCTTATGTTGCTTTTCAGTACTTAAAGGGGGCTTATAAGAAAGGCATGGACAGACTTTTTAGTAGTGCCTGTAGCAATAGGACAAGGGATAATGGGTTTAAACTAAAAAAGGGTAGATTTTGGCTAGATAGGAAGACATTTGTTTTTTTTCAAGAAGGGTGGTGAAACACTGGAACATGTTGCCCAGAGAGGTTGTAGATGCCTCATCTCTGTAAACATTCAAGGTCAGGTTGGACGGGGCTCTGAGCAACCTGATCTAGTCGAAGACGTCCCTGCTCATTGCAGAGGGTTTGGGCTAGGTGACCTTTAAAGGTCCTTTCTAACCCAATTACACTGATGTGACAGAGTATTGTGCAATGATAGAGGATAAAAGCTAAACAGTATCCTGATTAAGAGGAATATGTTATTTTCATAAACATTTCTAAAATGTTCAGAAAAAGTATTAAAGACATTTTCCTCTGTCAGAGAAGTAAATTTTTCTTGTTATTGTTACAGAGTAAAGTGAAACTGTAAAAAGGACAATTGTCAACTAAAAAAAAATAAATCTCAGTGTACGTTCCACTAAGCAGGTTTCCCATTTATATTACTGAAGTCATAGTCAAGATTCTTGCTTTTTAATAAACACTTAGAAAACTATAATTCAAGGATATTATTTTTTCCTGTGTATCATATATTTAAAATACACCTTATATGAAAATATATATACTTTTCCTTCTCATTCCAGATCAGTGAACCACATTCTGTTTTGTAGCTTTCTTAGATCCTGATATTATGAAGACTTTCACACAGAGGAAAAAAAATGGAGCTATTTGACTTTACAGGTATATTTGTGACCTGCTGAACAAGGTTTGCCAATCCATTCCTAAGTGCCTGATATTACCTTATCAAATGCAGTAAGTATATTTTACGTATTGACAATGGTATTGTTACAATATAAACTACGCATTAGACATAAATACTTTATAGTATCATGTCACATCTACAGTAGGAATTGATTATGAAATTGCAAAATATTTTCCAAAAGGACTAGGATCTGTAAGCTTTTTCAATATTTTGCTTAAATGATACTAGTGTTGACTTCTATGAAAGTTACTAGTAAATCCTGCTCTTTGCAGCGTCGTCTTGCATTTTACAATTGGACTTGACTTGCTTAAAGTTTGAAAGTATTATCTTTTTGCTAGCTACAAAAATTGATGCTAAGGTTTAAAGGGCAAAAATCTACAAAGATTAAGAGGAAAGCAGAGCTAGAAGTCATCTGAATCTTTTTTTCCCAGATATATCCAGACATAGAAAGAACTGTGGGAAACACGTCCAAAGAAAATTTATCTTGATGTCTATTTCCAAATATCAAGTAATGCATTCTGTCCTTACCTGCAATGCTCTGAAAATACAAAAATTAAGCATTGGAGGTGATGACAAGTACCTCTGTGAATAAGTTGCTCTCACAGTGTTCTGCCAAGATCCAAAAATGGCCAGATTGTGAAAGCTGCGGGCTGTCTGCTTTGTAGATGACAGGTATCCTGAAGAGAACAAAATCAAACACTGCAGCACAGGTAGACCAGAGGTATGACATTGCTGGAGATATTGTATGCATTTTGTGACTCTGACAGCTGAAGTGACAGCAAACTAGAGAACAGAGATTACAGATGACTATATGGAGATGTTTTGGGAAAAATTTCTAGCAGTATTCGCTTATACTTAATAAGTTGATAATTCAACTTATTGTAGTGGTCTCCATTTTACAAATATCTAGTAATTATGTGTCTGTATCATTTTTTTCTTTCCAACTATATGGTACATAAATGTGGATTATCTGTTTGTACACTTTTGTTCAGTAAAACAAAAATAATTTGAGTTTAGCGAGTTGAACTTCCCCCTCCCCCCAAGATACAGATTAAGTATCTTTATAAACTGTAAGACAATAAATAATTTTTATGACAGAAGGTATTGCCATCCAAAACATCTTTTGAGAAATACTTTCTTGAAAAAAAACAGAACTAGGAAGTGCTAGGACAACATAATCAAAATGCTCCAAGTCCTTTATGATCATACTGATTATACAGAGGTGATGATCAGCACCCAAGAATTAGCAGAGGAAGCAAAAGAGTAAAGCAAGGCTTTTTTATGCCCTGCTGTCATTTGCATTATTTATAGTCTGAATCAAGAGGAAGATATGGCAACTAGACGTTTCACTGGCAAAACCCATTTGAATGACCTTCATTTTTCTGATGACATTAATCAGCAACAAAAATACATAGTTTTCTTAAAAAAGCCAAAATAAGTGTGTGCATGTTAATATTCCAGGAATATGCTTAGAAACACCAAGTCTTTTTATTTATCTGGAAAATGATAGGTGCCGTAATAGTGACATCAGGCATAAGACGGCCGTTAACAACAAGCGTCCTTCACAAACTTGAAATATTTTTGTCCATATAAGTATGACCAGCACTGCCACAATAGTAACAGTTTCCAGCACCTCATCTCCTTCTTTAGAGATATTTCTGGAACACCACAGCAATGAGGAGCTTTTCCAGAATTCATTCTTCTTATCAGGAAAGTCCTTAAAATAAATTGGAAAGAATGTACTCTGTCTTCTGAAGTCTAATCAGTGACGACAAACTGAACACATCAGATGTGAAACATGAACACAGTTAGATGGCAACTTCCACAACAGCTTCAGCGTAGGGAGGCTTACTGAAATCACAGATGGAATAGTAAGGAAAAACATTTCATCATCACCAGGAGGATCAAAAGTCTAATTAATTCAAGCCCAGAATACCCAATGACATGTGGTGGATAATTTTGAGGGAGCACAAAGTAAAGACAGACATACTGAAAGCATTGCATGCATTTCTGTTTTAAACAGGATAAAAAGATGGATAAAAAGAGATCTCTCCAGTGTGGATTACATTTTTACTTCTGAATGTTGATCTCCCCTCACATTGTGAACAAGAACGGAGATTAAAAAATAACACCACCTCTAATATCACAAATAATGGGTGATAGTTTGTTAATTACTGAACAATATAAATGAATTAATGTAATAAGAACTGCAGACTAAACCAGTTTATTTTGCAGTCTGAAATTGTCAACAGGATTTTGGAGGCTATTTGCTCAAGTAATCAATAACAACCCAAATGTTACCATGACAACTATTATATTATGGATGCAGTACTTTGTATAACCTTTGGGTTAAATGGACTTTTAAAAAACTCACTTGGTTTAGAAGTCTCTTCACTACTTTGCCCTCTCTCAAAAAAAACTTTAAAACAAGAACAGAAAATGTCAATTCTATTAATTTTTTATACACGTAAGGCAGCCGGCTTGCTAGGGTGTATGTCCACAAATACAAATGCTAATTCCTACCTGATTATTTGGGTTGAAGAGTCAGAATTGAGTGGGACATGGCAATAGTCCCATAGCACTTTTTTCCAAGCTATAAAAACTAACAGTGTTCAAAAACTAGTGAAGCTTAGTCACTCTAACTTGTTGTAGAAGATAAGCTCAGGATTGTCCTTTGGTACACTCTGATCTTGTAAGATCACTGTGGCTCTCATGGCATAAGTGAGACTGAAGATCATTCTGGCCCTTTTGAAGGTGGACCCATCTCATTCTCAATATGAGCGGTTCCTTAGTGTCACTTCATTGGTCCTACCTCAGTATCATCAATGTACTGTTTCATGTCTTCCATAAGAATTTCCTGACTTACCTTTTTTTTATATCACAACTGTGCTGTGGACGTCACCTGCTATAGCAGCACGAGACTATGAGCATATATGCCACCTGCTTGATTCAGGTATCAGCTTCTGGTAAAATAGGTTAAGCTTTTCAGGCAGGGATCGTCCCAGTGTCATGTCTGCATGTAAACTTAACTGCAGATGGACTTTGGTGCATGATGGATGACTTTCAATACCTTATATATAAACTATAAGAGGAAAGCACAACTTGAAAAAAAAAATGGAATGGCTAACACACAGGTTAAAAGCTGGTCATGAAGAACAAGTGAATGCTTGATACTGGGGTTCTATCTGCATCCCATCTAAACCATCAGGAGAACTGTAATAGGCATCTAAATGAAAGAGAAACAGTTCTGAGAATTATGAAAGTGAAAGAAAGCAAAAGAGAAAAATTATAGTGTTAAAAATTTTATTTTAATAAGAATGTGCAAAGTTCTGGAAACAGAATTGGGCTTTTGGCAGGGGAATCAGCAGGCTGAATTTAACTGTTAATTTTGATCTGTGGTGCAGAATGAATTTGGTAATAAAAGTTAGATACAATTTTTTTTTAGTAAGTATCCTTTCACATAGTGTGATTTAGATCCTAATTAGTTTACAACCCCATAGCCAGTCCATCTTACAAACTGATGGGATTTTCTTAGCCTAGATATGAATGCAATAAGTTCTATCTTTTCTTCCTCCTACTCTCTTCATTTCCCCCCCTCCTTTTAACAGCTTAAGAATAAAACCTAAAGGGTAAAAACATCTCAAGTTCTTAGATGACATCAAAGAACACAGCTTGCGAAATAGTAGCCTTTTTCACTAAAACAAGTTAGCACTATTCTATTATTTCTCAGATTACAACATCTGTGATACATACACATTATATAAGAACATTTTGTGCAGATATAGGTATAAAGTTTATAGTGCTAATAATGGAAAAATCTGATTCAGTACTTTGTGTGAATCTGAGAGGCATGAAGAATAGCATTATATTCTTTGAGCTAAATTAATCACTCCCACTGTTCTATCATCATCTATTGTCCATTGATATTTCAAAATCACAGAGCCTACATTATAATGGTATTGTACTGTATGTGTGGTACAACAGCCGTTTAGCATTATTTAAAGAGGGAAACACTTCTGCAGACACATATAAGATATCATGAAATAAACTTTCAGAGGCAATTGCTCTAGGTTGAAACCTGACACAAGGACATATACTTATCCATAGCAAAACAAATTTAATAGGCATTACACTCAAGATAAATTTGGCCTTATATCTTAAGATGAGAATAAGAATTGCTTTAACTTAAAAATTAAATACAGCTCTTGACAGAGTCTACCCAATGAGAATACAGATGCTTTGTGATGACCTCTTTTACCAAAGCAGGGTCAAGAGAGAATAAGCACTACCCATGGTGGGCCAATTACTGATGTTTAAGGGAAGACTAAGTACAAAGCTGTCATAGCCTTCCACAGTCAAGGTCGCGATTCAATTTGTGTTCAAAACTGACTGGCGTCATCAGAAGGACACACTCATAAACCAAGTGGTTTAAAAGCCTATTGTTCTGTTCAAGAGAAATAATAAATTGGTAGAAAAGAATTAAAATAATGAAATGAGACCATCTTTTAGAACTAGTGATAATTATTCAAATATATTTTGAGGCAGATACAAAAATAAAACTTGGCCACATGTGCTGACACAATTTTGTAATTGCAGTTTCTTCATCTTCACTAGAAGGCTTTTTCTGATACATCCTGAGGTATCATTTGTGGTTTTATTTCATTAAATCCTATTAGCAGCACATAATCAGCTTGCAATCAAAGCATGTTCTTATTAGGTGCAAATTATATTTTGTGAATCAGGGTTGGTTACAAAATGTAAATTCCAAGTTTAAACTAGTCCTCCTACACGTTGGCTATTGCCAATAACTATACCAAAACACTTGTGACTATAACTGATTTTAAAATAAAGAGCAAATAGCATGAGTCTTCCTTCTCTAATTAACAGACTGCTTTTGTGCTGAATTACAATTTTTACAGTGCAACTCATTGTGAAACTCTAAGTTGCAGAAAGATCTTAAGAAAATGGTTCTCATATTTTTAAGCAAAAATAGCAGACTATCTGGATTTTGTGCATTTATATATATATATATACACACTCTTAGACAGGCATTACATTAGTCAAAATTTTATCAGAAAACTTGAAAAAAAGTCTTTTAGTGACTCTCTCAAAAACAAAAGTGAGCCAACACAGCTAATATCCTGGCAGATGGGTACTTTTATTTTTTCTTGTGCTAAAATATACTTTTGGATTCCTTAATTCAAAAAAATACTCTTTCTACACTTTACAAAATATTTTAAGTTATAAATGGTCATTAAAATCACAGCAATCCCTATGATATGATAGGCTGTAACAGCTCCCTAGGAGTTTTGCAATCTGCAACGTCAATAAACCTCTAAATTAAGGTGTTTAATCTGATCAGGGGCAGAAAAAGAAAACACTGACATGGCAGAATTAGTCTAGCCTTTTAATTATCCATGGTTTATGACATTTGTCTTTCCAAAATAGTATTAGAAGTGAAAGTGAATATATTAAGGAAACAGGCAAGTACTATGCAAAACAAAGCTGCACTGCGCAGTATTATCACCTCCCACTCTCCATGTAGACTTCTATGACAGAAAAATAGTGCTACTAGCACAATCAAATCACTCTGTTAACCAAAATAAAGGCACATATGGTTAAACTAGGGCTTTAAGCAGAGCTTGGAGGTAGAAGCAGCATATAAACTTCATCAGTAGAGGAGTGACTGTAGGAGGCAATTATAACAAGAACATCTGAGGCTTATCACAACTTTTCCTCTATTTCTCTCTGCTTCTGACAGTAATTTTTACATGCTTGTGCAAAACCCTGCAGATTGGTTCATACATGTTGTAACACAAAGACTTTGAGCCAAGTTCTATCCAAGACCTACATGTATCTTCTTCAGAAAAGAAGTGAATAACCATACAGCTGTGAATGCTCAATACAGAAGTACAAAGGGTATAATCTCACCTTTTGGTACTTCTTTGAGACATTTGTGTTAAAGCTGATGAAAAAGATGAGATGAGAGAGGCAGCTGGGACCAATCTGAGGCTAGTTAGGGACAATAGGTGGCGTCCTTGAGCTATGGTACCTAGAATAGCTATGTTGGTCTAAAATTGTCACATAGCAATCAATGTTTCTAAGGGTATTGGTATGTGTACATCCAATGGCAGCTCTGTTGCAGCCTTCAGTGGAGCCAACTAAACATACAGAGGGTTGTCCAATTTGTTAATGGATGTAAAGGGGAACCTCTGGTTTCTGCTTGATTCCATCCTGATTAGAATTAAACATCTCAAGGAGCAGAAAAGGAAGGGAAGTAGTAAGTGCTCCTGCCACGTGGGTTGGACATGATTCGTCTCATGTCTTGAATAAGAGTACATCTCTGTGTGATTATGATATTTAGTCATGTGGTTAAGTATCAGCCAAATCTTCAAGGGCCTATTATGCCTCCTCCTACCTGCCCTCCCTCCCCAGGAGAAATGAAAGAAATATGAGGAAAATTCAGAGCTTATTTTGTTAATTTTTGTCATTCTTCAAACATAACATTGATTATCATTCACATCCTTTTCAGGTGCAAACCCAATGAGAACATACTTTGTCTTAAGCAGAAGGTAATCCCAGAAAACTGAAAGAATTCCATGCTATAAATAAGGCTTGTCAAGCTGGAGCTCACATGATCTCCCAGATGGCAAAAGAGTCATATTTATATACCCCACAGCGTAGCATATTGGTTCATATAGGTTCATATTTACATACCCCATAGTTAAGTGGAAGCCTAAAAAGAATTATTCATAGATAAGGGGACAATTCTTATTCCCATTCTACTTACCTAAATCAGAACATAGGGGTTCCAACAGTACGACCTTTCCTTACTTCAACTATTGCAAAAATACAAAGTTACACCCTTTAACACAATGAATGTATCAATATAAATCACGCTGTGGAGAAAATTCAGGGCCTGTAACTCTAGTTCTGCTCCTTTTTGGCCCAAATATTCTCTCTTTTTTTGGCTTTGTACAAATGTGCACTGGCAAGTGCTCATCTATTACATACTGAAAATCAAAAAGACTATTTCTACCCTGAAATAAAAATAAATCATATATTGTATTCCAGATTTGACAGCCTTCTCTATAAAGAGACATAGAAAATTGGGAGTTGTTTAAACCACATCCCATGAATCATCTTGCATGCTTAAATGTCAAGCTGTATTTTACATGAGTCACTGACTATCTGGATTTCTTTGGTGATGTTTTTCTCTGGCTGGATTTGTATCCAAAGTCCACACACTTTTTCTTCTACTACATGTAAAACCTTCACCCTCTCTTGCAAAAGGTATGGGAAAAACTGGTTTAAAAATAAAAGAAACAAAGAACTGAAAAAACCACACAAACACCATGAAGTAGCAAAGTTGAGAAAGAATTATGTCATTTATAATTACTGACATGTGGTAGCTGCATGCTTAGTTGGATTCCAGATACCAGTGACACCATTCATACACAAAGCTGGAAGACAGCTATTTTCCACAAATATGTGAGAAATACACAATCCAAGTGTGTACTATTTTTACATTTCCCTTTTCCCTGAGTCTCTTGGCTGCTCTGGATCCTTCTTACTACCATGATATTGGCAAGACACCTATAGTCTGTGTACTTACTTCAGGCATTGAACAATGCAAGCCACCATGAAGCCAGTCTTCCCATTTCTTGACCTAGTGATGCAGTGATACAGGAATGGGAGGGCTTAGCCCCAGACTGTCCCCTTTTGGGATCTTATCAACTGGTACAGTTTATAACAGTAGCTATGACAAGGGCAAAGCTGGTGTGTAGTCAGCCAGATAATTAAGCAGCTCCCTGGGAAGCCCGCACTCCCATCTTTTGCTGTTCCTGGAGGAACATGGGTGTTGCAGAAAATGTAGGCTTATGTTTTCTATGCCTTTTGAATATAATCATTGGCAACACTTAAAATCTGTGACTATTTCTAGCTCATCAGTAAAGCTTAAAAAAATGATATAGCCACCTCAGGAGAATACTTTTATTATGCTATCTCCTGAACCAAGCAGTTTCAGCTCATTGGGATTCAAGTAATTAAATGCTTGAGCAACCCCTGCAACTCTAGATGAGAACGCATGGACACACAGTCAAGTACAAAGTGAGCAAGGCAAATACCGTTCCAACTTCTGCTCTTTCCCATCTGATAGTCAGTTTGGTCATTCTTTACTGCCCACTTGAGATAGTTACTATTAGGGAAGGAACACTGATGAATCTTCTTTACGTCTAGCAATACTGTTGAAGTAGGTCAGACAGACCGGCATTTTTTTGCTTCAGCAAACTTAATCCTCAGTCCAGGAAAATACTGCTGAAGCTACACTAGCATAAGACAAAGCTTTTGGATTCCCCAAGGAGTTGGAATCTGTGAATTATTTGCTGCATAAGGATATATCTTGGCAGCATCACTAGATCTAAACTTTGAAAAACAACATTGAAAGTACACTTTCAAAGGTAGAGACACTTGTCCTTTAAATGTCAAGATGTGTTTCTAAGACAGGGAGAGAGGAAGAGGACACAACGATTTTACAAATGAGATTTTTCAGGAAAAGTAAACTTCATTCTCTAAAGTTTCAAAATATAACTTCTTTTTTCCAGACCGGGACTGAATGTTGCTAGAAACTTCTTACAAAGAGTGTTGCGTTTCGGACAAGAATCTTAAATATAACTGCCTCAAGCTAGGTTCCCAAAGGCCATATTTAGGCACTTGTTTGCTTTGAAGAGTGCTGAGCAACCAGCCTCTCAACATGATTTCTTGTAGGTGCCTGGCACCACAACAAAGCAGACAGATGCCTAATTACAGCCTAGGGAACTCCTCTTTAGGTTGCTTCTTTAGCAAGTCTTGGCCTTTATCCCTTCTTGCAGGTGAGAAGTATTGTCTTTTTCTATATCAGTTTGGAAATACACTCCCTTCCTCTTCCTACTTTTTATCCCAAGATTAAAATATACATGTACCATTAAGTAAAGAAGTGTTGTGCTTTTAAAAATATATATGTCGTAGTAAAATAATATATCATACATCTATAATATTAATATTAGGTATAATTAGGATTATATACACACTATGGCAGAATGTTTCAAGACAAACGTTGCTTTTCTCCTAGAGATGGTTACAGCTAAAGGAAATGACAAAACATAGAATCTTAGAATCATAGAATTGCTGAGGTTGGAAGGAACCTTTAAGATCATCAAGTCCAACCATTAACCTACCCTGACAAAAGCCACTTCTAAACCATGTCCCTAAGTACCCCATCTACCCTTTTTTTAAACACCCCCAGGGATGGTGAATCTACCACCTCCCTGGGCAGCCTATTCCAATGTTTAATAACCCTTTCAGCGAAAAAATGTTTCCTAATATCTAATCTAAACCTCCCCTGACATAACTTGAACCCATTTCCTCTCGTTCTATCACCTGTCACCAAGGAGAAGAGGTCAGCCCCCATCTCTCTACAACCTCCTTTCAGGTAGTTGTAGAGGATGATAAGCTTTCCTGTATCTCAGCATTCACAACCACCAGTCTAGAGATGCATGTAAATATGACAAATTTAGCCTCAGTGACCATCTAAGTCTTGGTACTGATTGTCAACATGCCTGATGATTTAACATTCAGTAAATACCGAGAGCACAGGTTTTTGTAGTGTTCATTTTTTCTGTTTCAGGATGAAGACTTTTCATAGGAAACTAATGTTTTAGTTAATCTGGCGGTTAATCTGACATTTCAACTTGAAGAAAAAATACTTTAAAAATTGCTAAGAACGAAAGATTGAAATATTTATATCAGAACAATTTTAAATAAAAAAAATCAAATTTTATTTCTTCCCCTTCCTCCCAAACTGTCCACTAAGTTTGGCATGAATCCAGCGTGTGTGTGTGTGTGTGTGTGTGTTGTATTTGCATTTGCTCTAAAATAATAGAAATAGAAATTAAAAAGAAAGAAATAATTAATATGGAAAGGCTAAATTTCTCCATCGTGCCAGGGACTGTAAGATGACAGATTATGAAGAAATGTTTAGTTAATACAGCTTTAAATTGATCTTTATGATCCTTATGCTGATAGATTTACTCAGATCTGGCAGACTACGACATACAGATTTTCTAAGGCAACAGGTAAATGCAGACCCCCAAAGTTTCGTACTCACCAGTGCCCCTGGCCTTTTTTGAACTCATTTGTATGCAAACATCCACAGAAATATGTGGCAATGTTCACCACAATTTATGCTCAGAGAAAAACATTTTCACTCGCTTTAATCTTAGTTTCCAACCGTTCCAGTGGTGTCCCTTCTTGAATAACAACTAGGTATTGTAACCTGTACCCTTTTCCCCCCATTAATTTATGACTTTTTAGGCCTCATCCCCACTTCAGCCACTTGTTTTCCATGATAAAGAATCCTACTCTTTTTAATCTTTCTCTTGTGGAAGACATATTAGCCTTACTACTCTCCACATCCTGTTTTGAGCTCTGATGCTCCTGTCCTGAGATGGGGTAAGTGCAATGCCACGGTACTCAAACTCTTGGTCTACTAGAAATATACATAGTGGTGTAACCTGGGGCTTTTTGACTTCTCAGAAAACTAAGAGTTTCATAGTAAACTAAGGTCTCTCCTGCATGATAGCTTATTTAGATTTCATCAGGGCTGCAAATGTATGCACATAAGCATTTACATAAAGAAACTTACATGAAACTGATAATATCTACTACTTAGCACATATTGACACTTTTTTCCTGCCACTGTATTATTTAATTGCTCAGAACAGAATGCATCTTTACAGCCAGCTTCGTGTCATCATCTTTAACTTCACAATTCATCCCTTTCTCCAAGTTCAAAATATGCTTGCGTAATAAGCACCGTTAAGTCCCAAACACAGGATCTGGGCCTCATTGATAATGAATTTCCATTATAAAACCTAACCTCTTAATTATTTATCAGCCAACAAAGGCACCTCCTAATGATAATTTCCTGTTTTTCAGGAAGCCCTATCTTTCAGGGCTTTTTTACATAACTAGGTAAATGACATTGACTGTATCGCTTGTATCTGTCTCATAGAGGGAGAACTGGCTTCCTCTTACAAAAAACCCTATTGACTTTCATTTGCTGCATCATATTTATTCATGGGTCTGCTAATTAATTCTCTTTATTTCATAGCTCCTACCAATTTTATTCTCATGGAAATATGATTTACTTGTTTATATTAACCAGGATTGCTCTAGAGCTCTTTTTAAAAGTTTTTGTCATACTTGCCACTTTTCTTTCCTTGGGCACTAAGGATGATACAAAGAATTTATTGCAAACCACAGTTAGCAGTTCAACAGTTTCATATTCATGGGTGAATGACATCTGGCCCTGGCAATTTATTCCTATTCATTTTTTAAATTTGTTTTAAAACCTTTTTAGTCAGGTTTCATCTCAAGACAGTTTCTCTCCCCCTCCCCTGTAATGAGAGGTTCCTTCTGCTGTGGAGCTCCTGATCTGTGACACAAGCTGCCTTGAGCTGTGACAAGTATATTATCTATACACGAAGCAGAGGTTTCTAACAGCAGAAGCTGGGAGCTGCTCTCTTCCTGGGCCTAATAGAGGAGGAGATAGAGTAGTGAGGAATTAAGGAGTGAGGTTGAACCTGGGGCGAAGGGCTGGGTGGAAGGAAGATGTTTTAGCTTTTGTCTTTGTTTCTCACTATCAACTCTAATTTAATTGGCAATAAATTAATTTTACCCATTAACTAATATTTCCACATTAATTAATTAATTAAAGTAAAGCCTGTTTTGCCTGTGATGGTAATTGGTAAGTGATCTCACTCTCTTTACTTTAACCCATGAGATTTTTTTTTTCCTATTTTCTCCCCCTTTCCTGTTGAGCAGGGGGAGTGAGAGAGCAGCTGGGTGGGTGTGTGGCAGCCAGATAAAGTCAACCCACTACAGCTGTACATCTTTTTGTGGTCATTTCAACATGAAGAAGGTTCATACTTCAATCTTACACCAAAAGGCCAAAGTCAGGGATACCTTTGCACCGGATTTGACTCACAATAGCTGATCCAGAGTCCTCCAAGTTATTCCAGCAGGTTTAGGATTAGTGTGGTTACGTCCTCCTTCCTTTAACCATCTTCATTACCACCCAGGCACAAAGTTGCACAATAGAGAGCTACGTGCTATGATGCATGAATGAGCTGCAGACAGGCAGGACAGAGCTACTGCCTGGACTATAGAAGCCCAACCTCAGTCAGGCTGAGAACTCCACTGGGAATTATCACTCACAAATCATGAAGAAGGAAAGCTTGGCTATAGTACAATTCAACACAAAACATCAAATAAGCACTCTCTTCATTGTCACTGTTGGTTACATGAAACTTGGAGGTCTGTTGATGAAACCTTGTCTGCCACAGCAGGCACAGCACTCAGGGCTCACTGAGCTGAAACAAAGGCTTCAGTCAACGGTGGCATGGAGTAGGTAGACCCCAGACAAGAAAACTGTAATTATCTCCTCTTCTCCTTCCCTCTTGTTTTCCTCATTAACTAGGGAAGACCAGAAGGAAAAAAAAAAAAAATATATATATATATAGTCCTCTTCCTTTTACCTTGCCTGGCCTTAAAAGCGTGCGAGACCCAGGAGCATGGGTTCCTGAAGTTACAGGCCTGTGGGCTGTAACAGACAACAGGGTGCTGAGCTGTGTGGGGCAGCTTACTCACAGGAAGGCCTCCAAAGGACATTCTGGCCACAACTAGTTCCTATCAGTGGGGTGCTGAGGCTTACAGAAGGAAATGTTACCCCATTGGGAGCTTCACAAACTGGAGTCCCTACTTGGGCATTGCTCCCAAGGACAATAGGAACAAGCAGCAAGAACTCTGAGCCCCTACTTTGCACAGAGACAACGTACATGATTTTTCTGGTGAAAGCTGCTCATTTCATGTTTATGGGAACTCAGGCAGAGAAGGAGCTAGTGTCCCTCCCAGAAGCATGTCACTGAAAAGAGGGCAAGTGTGTGATCAGCAGCAAGATACCAACTTCCACTTTTCATTGTGTTCAGTAGCATATTCTCACACCACGTATCCCTGGATTGGCAAGGTCTAGCTCTTTATGCCTGCTCTTTGGGCATTCATAACCCCCATCACAAAACCGAAGCAGAATCCAAGCACTATTGCAGCAAATATGATAAGAAATATAATACGTTTCTTGTACAGCTATCACTAACACTCACCCTTGTAGTAGGGAAAAATCCAGCTTTCAAAACTGTGATGCATGTATGTTGCCGGTGTAATGATCTTCTAACATGCAAAAAAGAGGCCAGGAAATGATTTAAAATCCCATAAACTTCCTCAGAACAGGTTTTCTGCTGATATGCCTTTCTCCCTGAAGTGCTCCCCATGCTCTTTCTGAAATATTCATTGCCCTAATGATTTCTTCAGGCGCTGCTCCTGTACATAAAGATTAGTTCCTCCAATCAGAAAAGAAGCAATTCCAAGGGAACTGTTATGGAAGAAACCCACAGGGTTCAAAAATTTATGTTAAAAATGTTTGCTTTTCTTCCTCTGCACCTAAGGAGTTGATTTTAACCTTTACTTTCAGATGTGGAACTGTTATTGTTATCCATGTGTTTACAAGTAGAAAAACAAATCTCTGATTTCTTATTTTTCTGGAGCTGTTATTCATCTATATTTTAGCCATTATCTTCCTTATTTCATGCACTTGTATTGTGCAATACTGCAGGGCTAGATGCTCTAGAATTCACATGATCATCCATTCTCTAGACACTTCTGCAGCTCTCAAGGCAATTAAAAAATTGTTTCATCTGTCACTTAATCTGAACCCTTTTCCCCCATATTGGCTTGCAAGCTTATTGTGGTTTTAGGAAGTCATTCCTTAACTCCTGACATCTTTAATATACGGTAGCTGGTTTTTATTATAGCTTGCTAAGAAAAAAATTTTTGGTAACTCCAGCAATGGAAACCTCAGGGTGAAAGTGTCCAGTCTTTGCACCCACGCTGTTCTGCAAGGAGGCTTCGTGCTGCAAGATGGTGAACCATGACTCAAGAGCACCATGTTCAGTTGTGCACCTTGAAGACTGTTTCTACAGTTGAAGCATTTCAGAAAAAGACAGCTTCTACTCTTTGCGCATCTGTTTAGACTTCTGCACACTAAATTTACTGAAATTTAAACAAATAAGTAGCCTTTATTAAGATGTACTTCTAGAAATTATTTACTCAGTCCTGCACTGCAGAGTGTCATCTTGTAGCATAAGGGATGCCAAAGCTCGTTTCTGGGATGAACTCCTGAGTGCAGTAGAAAGCATGAAGAGTACAAGAATAATATTTGGCAAATGGTGGTCTGGGATGAATTCGAACTGGAAATTAGAGGTGAAGAGCACTATTATACTTACCCAGAAGAGAAAAAGTTGTGAGTTGAAGGAGAGCCACAAACATCAGTACCAGATGTCTTGCTCACGAATGTTTCAGTGGTGCAGTAACAAAGCCATGAATTAATCTGCTTCATGCATTTCACAAACACTTCAAATAGCTTACGATGAGAGGAAAACAAGCCATATCTCTAATTTCAGGATCCAGATCCCAAGCAGGCATATCTAAATAATCTTGTTTTCCATATGTTTATTGAAACAAGGGAATAGATATTCACCTGTTCCCATCATTTCTCCAGGGTTATGCTGTATCATTAGTAATCTTTCGAGCATCTGTTAAAAACCCACAAGTCATCAAAGTTCCATATAGCACCAGGGACTTCATTTAGTATTTCAAGTTATTCTCAATAAATAGAAATATGAAGAATAAATAAAAGCTAAAAAACCATGTATCTGATATCAAATGATGAGGGCATATGCAAAATAAACTGAAAAGAATATGGATAAAAAAAACCAGGCAGGTATAAACCATTAAGAAAAAAGAAATCTAATTTTGAGGCAGAAACTATTTTCCCACACCAAAAAACCACCTAAAACGCGGAAAAGACTAACACCCTCCCCTACCCCAAACTGGACAGATTAATTCCATTAGAATTTAAATTAGTTAAAACCTCTCATTACCCCTGAAAACATAGATATTAAATAGTTGATCAATCTTCATATTTGATAAAATGATATTAGCTACAAATGAATAAATTAATTTGAAAATGTATTTCACATTTTTTCCTATCGTAATATAAAGTTAATTTTAAAACTTTAGTTTTAGGAGACAACAATAATGAAGATTACTGCCTAGGTAAAAAAAAGAACAACACAACAACAAAACCAAAACCTGTAAGCAACATGAAAGAAAGAAAAAAGATGTAATTTTTATATTACAAAGAGAAAAGAACATTAGTTGAGGAAGCAGGCCATTATTAACCATAAATAGAAAAATCAAAAGTACTTATAAATAAACATTCATCTGACAATTGCTACCTTAATTGGTACAAAGTAAGAGGAGGTTTCCACATGTAATAAAATGTTATGGAAAGAACAGCAAGTTTAATACAGGGATGTAAAAAAATTAATTACCACTAACATCATGGGAGAATATGGTGCAGTAGCAGAATCTGTAACTCTTTAAAAATAATATGTTTTGACCTGACTGGACTGGATGTTTTCAGGGAAATAGCTGAAGAATTCGACCCTGCAAATAAGGGACCTCAGCTTGAGTCAAAAGCCTGAATCAATCCAAGAAAGTTGTAAAGGATTTAAAAAGTCAAGATCAAGTTTTGTTATTAGAAGAGGATTCTGATAAAGACATTGCTGGGGGTACTAAACAAACACTTTCTTGATTCAAACCTTACACAAAACTAAAAACCAGTTCACTCAAAATTCTATAGCATCAACAGAAATTCAAATTAAAAATATAATTGATGTTAATCATAAGAAGTGGGTCTATTAAAAGGTACAGTTCTGTTATCTCTTTCTGGGCATGACTGTATGCCTAGTTTATATGGCAATGCCGTCAGTGGAATATACCAGCATTTCTTAAAAACATTTAACTTTTTTCTACTTTCATCTTGGCAAGATTTTTAACAAAAAATTAACAAGGCACAATAGATGAAATAAGAGTTGAATCACTGACAGATCTCTAAAAATCATATTTGGTTATAGGGGTAAAGGCATTACTAGGAAATTCCTGTAGGGATCAGTCTGTCATCCAAAGTTATTCGGTAATTTTATCAGCAGTCTAGGTGATGCCTAGCGATGTCTGCAGACAGCATGAAGGTTACAGTATAGTGAGTAACAATGAAAACAATTTTCCGCTACAGAAAGGTGTGAATTGACTGGTTAGGATGTTGTCAAAGCAACAGTGTGTATTAGTATGGCAAAACACAAGGAAATGCACTTGGTAATAAAGAATGAAGATTTTACCCTGCAGAGTAGTAGAGTTTGCTCCAGAAAGCATCAATCAAAAAAAGTCTATTGAGTCATTGCAGGGAACAACTTGGACATAAGCTCCGATGTCAATGGTGCAGTTAAATGGTTTAGTTGTTCCTTGGTCCCTTGGGAATACACATATTATGCTAATTTGGAATTTCCTAGAAAACTGCAGTACATATGTATTGTTTGGGAATTGCCTAATGGATGCATGGTGAGCCCAGCGCTTTTTGGAAACTTCATAGTGTACCACTATTTACAAGTGTGGCTTGTATCTTTGTAGTCTATATGCATAATTCATATATTCTCAGAAAGCAGTGGGGTTACTCTGCAGCTTTTTTCCATCCACGGCACGCTCATGCTGCGTACGCCTCAGATGTTTGAAAATGCGGTATCTCTTATGGCTTTCTGCATGTACCGTATGGCCTGTTTGCAGTATGCCTGAAACACTCCGTTTAGAATAGGGCTGACACATATCTGGAAATCCTGGACAAATAAAAGGTTCTCCAAATTTGCCAGGACAAGATTTCCAGGTGTGAAAAGAATATATAACTGGAGAAACAAAAATCAATACCTAGCCTCCTTGCATCCAGTAAACTGTAGACTTAGGAAGCATGAGAAAATGAAACAAAATTAGGCAAAGCCTTTTGCTTCTAAGGACAAGATGTCTACAGGTGGTAGAAGGATACCATATCTCACCATTTGGTGCCCGTGCTCCAAGGAGAGATTTTACTTGAGTTCTAACAAAAGTCCCCAAAATGACTGAAACAGGCATGCCATAAATTCAATCTGCCTAGTATGGAGAAGAATAAGCATAAACCTGCCCAGTTTATGCAGAGTACCTATATTTTAAAGTAACATGAATATCTGCAGTGTCAAAATTCACGCACAATTTGTGAGCTGAAATAGCTAAAAATTCAACATCCAAATAAGGTGCGGTTTCCATGTATTGTCACCTAATAACAATTTAGCACGGAAGATGGCAGACTCACTCTTGCTTGGAGTATTTAAAATAGGATTCAATATACTTTAATGTATCTTTTGAAGATGGCTGTGTAGTATGCATATAAGAAAGCTTGGACTGCAGCAACTTTATTGGATTAAATAATTCAACCAGCATGTAATGTGAACCATGCAGTATCATAGGGCCAAATTAAGAACTTTCCTGATAGAAAACTGTGCTTTCGGTAATAACTTCTTTGTTGTGTCCTTAATATTTGAAATATTCTGTGACAGAAGGGAATCTAAGCCATCCCTGAATTTAGCAGTAGAGGCACATTTCAATTACCCCAGTAGATCTGGCAGCAGCAAGGGTTGTTAACCATTCTCATTTTCGTGACCATGATGTTACAAATACCGTGGGAAGCAAATCAAACCCCCTCACACCTGACAAGTAACAAGAGTGACTGGTAATAAAGCACGGCACAGCTCAAAATGATGAGCTGGTTCTTCCATTGCAATAAATCAACATTACTTCATTGGTGATGAAGTTTTTTGGATTTATGCCAGGTAAGGGTCTGACCAGCATGTAGCGTTTTGAAATCTGGAGAAACCATTTTTCCTGGCTGCAATACATCTCATTCGTCATAAAAACACAGTAAAACATTCAGAAAGGTTACTTAATACATTGTCAAAGTAAATGCATCTCTGTAAATCAGAATCAGCATGGCTACGTCTTGGGTGATACTACTGTTGCTAAGGTAACTACTAATTTCCACCTTAGAGTAAATAGTTACATAAAGCGGACAGCTTATTCAATTTTATGTGTTAGACTCTGAGGCAGAACATGTCTTTTATTTCCGCCTGTGATATTGACCCTAGTTCAGGTTTTGCACCCCTTTGGCTGCTTAAAATCAGAGGTCACCTTTGTCACCTGCCAAAAAAGCTATCAAGGTAACAGCCAGCAAATCTGATTCCTCTGGTCTGTCACTTTCTCATACCCTTTGCTTTTTATTTTGTGTCAGGTTATGAGTCAAATTTCTTGACTCACACAATGAAGCTTAGAAACAGCATCTCTAAAATATCATGTAGCTTGTTTTTAAGTAAAGGCACACAGCTATCAACCCAATTTTCCCACTTAATTTGGATCTCCAACAAGTAAGTCCTCTTGTCTTTTCCTTTTACGCTTATTGGAATCTTTGGTGGGCAGCTGTTAGTTTCAGGTTGAAAACACACAACAGTACTTATATGTTTATTGGAACTCCTTTAAAACTATCGCTTCAAGTGTAAAGTGTTTAGTGACAATAGCAGCTTACACTATTCCTTCCCCTGTCTTATGGTGCACTTTGTTTTCTACTGTGCTAGCACAATCATTTTCTAGCTTGTGCTACAGCTCTGATTAGGATTCTCTCTTAAAAAGGAAAAAACCTTCCCTGACTGCCTTTTTTATTGTCCAAATCAATTCTTTGATTGGGTTGAAAGAATGGCCGTATAAACCGTCATCCTGACAAAACTGAGGATGTTTGTGTGCATGGCAACAGGAAAATAGGAATGTACAAGGAAAATCAAATACCTAGAAATTCAGATTTACTACGCTCACACTTAGGTGTCCCAAAACCACAATACTTATTTTTGAATTCTGCATTTATCATTTCCTTTCTCACTCAAGAAGATGCTAGACTGTAGCTTTCATATTTAGTTCTTGCCTCCGCTTTTGATTACACGGTCTGAATATGCCTAGAATGCATACTCAGAATGCACTATACTGATTTAGTGCATATGTAGCTAAATTCAAATATTCCCTTTGAATTCCATAGCGTGACATCTATTTACACCAGCAGAGAAACTAACTTAAGAAGATGAAACTTAGTAGGGCAACAACCATCTGCACACCTGTCAAGATTGTTGAAATAAACACTGAATAGTCATTGGCCTGTAGCTGCTACATGAAATGACTTTTGGATACAATCAATTCATGTTCTAAGAGGTTTAATCTCGCTTGGAAATGCAGTGCAAAGGAAAAAAAAGGAAAAAAATGTTAAGCCTGAGATCAAAATAAAAAAATTCTTCATGTCAATTGCAACAAAATATTTCCTTTATGAAATACCCATATATTTGCACACAATTTGATTGATAGAAAAAGCCAAAAAGCGTACTTTTTATTTATTTTTCCTCTAATATAAAGAAGATAATTTTCCAGGTATGGAATTAAAGTTGTCTGACCTAAATTCCTGAATTTCGTACCTGTTTTTAACATAGTTGCATGAAAGAGACTTAAAGTATTTATATGCCCACATCTGTATTATCATCCTATTTATGCTGCTTATTCAGAGAACAAAAGAACACAATATGTACTAAAAGATAAGGCGTTGACAGCTTGTCAGATGTCCCGGTTTCCCCTGAAACAGAAAACTGATCACTGTCTCACACTGAAGATGTAATCCTATAAGCATTAATGCAACAGTGGAAATGTGGGATTGAAAGACTTTCTCATGAGATTCAGAAAACGTTTAAGTTCTAGATCAGAAAATCATTGCTTTTGGGAGAGACTGATCCCCATTCCAACCCCACATGCAGCATCAGTGATTGAATGCAACATCTTTATAATGTTGAGAAAGCATCATGGACTCTCTCAAGGAAAACAGCTAAGCAAACTCCCTTTAGTTTGTTCAACGTTCAAGAGCGGCCGAGGTCTGTGAATCAATTAAGGATTCCAGAAAGCTACCAGGAGGCACGAGGGCAGTGAGTGTTTATTTGCACAAGCCCACTGCACTCTCGAGTCTTTTCTTGAAGAGTTGTTTTCTATTCCTGTTCAGTCTTTGAAATCCAAACCAAAAGTAGAGATGATTTTATTAAGCGGACAGATGCCCTTAACAAACCAGACTGGAATCATCATTCCCTTTGACATAAATTTATGGAGCAGTTGTCAGACAGTAATGACTTTCAGTCATCACCATGTCTGTATCTGAGGCAGTGAATTGTGTAATAATAGGCTCAGTGTTGCATTACCAGTTTCCTGAACCGTATAGTGTCCTGCATCCATCTTGGAAAGAATAGATCTTGATGTGCCTAACAAAATGTTAGAAAACTAAGATTCTCCTTATAATGCCCATCTAACGTGTATAGACTGAACAATCAAGTTTCCTGCACTCATTATTGACTTTTAAAGAGAAACTTTGAACATAAATCCTCATTCTTTAGTAATTTTTTAGATTATCACAGTTAAAACATCCCTTCCAAACAAAAAACTACACCAAAAGTTTAGAGCAAAGGTTTCCATATATATAAAGTGAATACAGCCAAGGCCAGACATGGCAGAAACAAATAAAAAAAAATTTTAAAAAGTGTTTGTGAATCCTCAGGCTTACAACCATAATGTCAGAAAGAAAATGGACACAGATGTTTGCATCATGTGCTGAATTTTCCAGAAAACTAGCTAAAGAAATAGTTTTTTCTTTCTTGAAGGAAAGAAAAGAGTATATTTAACTCTAGCTTCACTTTATAGCGCAAATTAGTGTGTGGGCAGCCAATGACTTTATGCAATAATACTATAGTATTGGCATAAACAAGAAAATTTTATTAATATGTCTTTTAAATTAACTTCTTTTGCAAGTGTACCTTAATATTCATGTCTTATGGCATACTTCAAAGAGTGATGCTGAAGGATAAGTCACCATAAATACTCATTACTGCAAAATTATCTATTAGCTTCCTGTCTGTTTTTGCCTCAGAGACTGTAAAAAGCTATGTGTTTACCCCAAGCAGACAATAGTATTGTGTTTTTTAATGTACAGACTTATATAAAAGCAACTGCATAGTGCCAAGTGCACACAAGCATTGATGGGCGGGGGAGTTTCATCCTTCAGGGAGTCAAGGAGCTGATTAACCAGATTAAGGTCAGGAGGCAACATTTGGTCTGTAAAACTGACATTTGCACATCCGTAGGACTACAGAATTACAGAATACAGGAAGTAAGGATGATAGCAAAATAAACAAGATACCAAACCACAAATCAGTCCTTAGCATGGGAAGAGGTGAATCTATACTAGGATATTTGGGCTCCTCAAGGTGTGCTCATCTGCTAGAACATTCTCCTAAGTATCTCCATATACATTTCAGCTACATGCATTGGTTTAAGAACTGGTATCACAAGGGTTAAAAGAGGAAGAAATGCCTTTTGGTGACTGTGATAACCATAAGCACTCTTTCACATATGGTAAGGTCTTGGGAAACATGCCAAAACCACAATGATCCTCAGGGAGTACGTTATGGTATGAAACAAAACTCTTAGCATACTCACAAATACATCCTAAATTCTTTGAAATGATCGAAGTCTTTCCTCTTTCCTCAGGATGACAATAGTTTTACTAACACCCCAAATAAGTTTTAAAACTCTGACTTTCCTATGCCTGTCTACAATAACAAAATCTTCTGCATTGATCACATGAATAGCATACAGGAGATTTGCATTAAACTATTCAAAAAATTACTAAAATAGACTTAGTCAAGTGTAAGAAATTAACTACATCTGATCAAAGTCAGTATGAACACATATTAGTCACATACATAGAACAAGAACTGCTCCGATATATCTTTAGGAATAACTGCAACCCTTAAAAGAAAGTATTTGAAAATATCTAATAATATCCCAGGGCAGAAGATTTGGGAAGTATCTAGGACAGAAGTCACTCATGAACTTGTGCTCTTTTCAGCCAGTAAATGAGTGACTAATACTTCCTACCCAAAGGTCCAGATTCTATTTTATGAGTAGGACGATAAAATAGAGTAGGATGAGCTCCATTCTCAGTTACGCTGTATACAAAACTAGGCTCTGTGTGTGGTCTACTGCTTTGCTACAATTTGTCTTTCAAAGATCAAAAGACTCTCTACAATGCTTTGTGGAGGACAGTAACAATAGTAGTAGCTCCTGGTCTACATTTGCATAAACAGGAAAGTCACTCTAATGCCTCCTCTATGTATGTATCAAGCAATAATATCTTTTTCTTCTTGGGAAATGATAGACTTGACCATCTAGTGGTCTTTTTCTAACATTATAAACCTGGGTCCTAGAATTCTGTGATCACCAGTTTTTTCTTCACAATATTATTAAATATTTCAGGTTGGAAAGGTTTGAGGAGTTGTCTGTATCCAACTTGCATCTCAATGCAAGAATAATTTCAAATTTGGCTGTCCCTGGAAATGAAGAATCCAAAATGCTCTGGGCAACCTGGCCCAGCATTTGACCATCCTCATAGTGAAGAATTTTTTTTCTTAGATCTAATTACAATCTCCCATTGCTGCAGCGCCTCTTCATTACTTCTTGCCCTTTGGCTGTGAATCTCTGACAAAAGTCTAGCTCCATCTTCTCCATAAATCCCTTTTAAGAAGTTGAAAGTGACATTTAGATCTCCCCCTAGCCTTATGTTCTTCAGTCTGCCGCTATTGCTCTCCATGACATTTCTGTCAGCCCATTTCTCTAGCTTACTGACATATCTCCGAATGACACTCCTACCCTCCAATGTATTGATCATTCCCCCATGATGTGGTGTCATCTGCAAATTTGATGAGGATTTATCATCATTCTCACCACTCAGCTCATTAATAGAGACATTAATCAGTATTTGCCCCTGTATCAGGTGCTGAGGAATGACACTAGTAGTCACCTGCCAGTTGGACTTCACACCACTGATCATAATCTTTTGGCAGCCTAAAAAGTTTTCTGTCTGTCCAGCCTATTTTTACCACTTTGGCTGCAGAAATACTACTATGGAAAGACCACATCCAAGACTCTGTTACAGTCAGAGTAAACAATATCCTCTGCTCTCCTCTCATCCACCAAACCAGTCATTCATCTTCAAAGGCAATCAGGTTGGTCAGACACAATTTTCCCTTAGTGAATGGAAAGTACTTGTTAACAGTCACCATGGTTTTTGTGTCCTTAGAAATGGCAAATTAGTAGATAGAATTTGCTCCATGACGTCTTCAGGGCCAAGGGTGGAATGACTAGCCTGTGGTTCTCTGAATTCTTCTCCTTGCCTTTTGTGAGTGTAGACTGATTTACCTTTTTCTAGTCATCAGGGACATCCCTGAATGGCCACAATCTCTCAAAGATGCCAGAAAGCAGCCTTGCAATGGCTTCAGACTGTTCCCTTGGCATCCTTCAACATATCCAGTCCCATAGGCTTATACTTCTCCCATTTACTTAAGTGGTCCCTTGCCTGGATTTACTCTATCATTAGTAGCATTCATTCCCAGAGACTCTGCCACTGGGCACAGGATATAACAGGGGCCTAAAAGCCAACCTTGTCACAATAAAGACTGAGCCAAAGGCAGCACCAAGTCTTTCCATATTCTTTGTCGTTCCGATGCCTATCCAAGCTCATTTGTTCCTTCTTTATCTTCTTACAGTTTCAGGCAAAAAAGTAATCATGTTCTTTGTTAATATATTTAACCAAATAAACATTTTTATCATATTTACACACCAGCTGTGAATGAAGTTGAATTGCTGTAGTAAACAAGTTCATTGTGTAATTTTCATTTACATAGTATTTCAACACATATAAGAAAACTTTTTTTCAGTATCTCTCCTTGATTGGTTGTGACTTTGCTAGATAACTTCGAGACTCCTGTAATTTAGGAAATATAGCCAACTTTGATCTACCATGACATTTCAAATATTTAGTTTCTCTGTTCAAATATTTTACCCTATACATTTACTGTTAAGCCTTAGCTAGAAACAAAATAAATTGCTCTAAAAATACTTAAACAGAAAATTTTTGAGCTAAAAAGATCTATCCTGCCAGCAAACCAACCAGTGGTAAAATATTAATTTCCTATTCAGGTGGGTCAGTAATTTTTTGTGTACTGTGTAGCTGTGAATAACAGCTTCACACTAGGCATTAACCTTAGGTATCTTTGCCAAGAGAGTTTTCTTCAAGGATCTGGAAAGTGAGCTGTTATCATCAGAAATGCGTACTTACAAATCAGCATAGTCACAATTATACAGAGTGAAAACAAAAATCCCCTGTTTAAAGAATATTAATATTTCAAAATCAAGCTATCAAAAAACCTAGGAAAACACCATTTGCAGTTGTCCCAGAAACTTAAAATCGGCATGCTATGCCTATGCTTACAGACTGGCTTTAATCCTATGATTTTTCTTTTCCCTACAATACTTGTGCCATTCAAAGTACACAATAGCCACTTTACTCTTCATAACAACTTGTCAATACTTTCTTTACTTCCCCTCAGGATATGTTCCTTTCTTCAGGCTTTATTTACTATGAGCTCTCTAAATCTGCTCTGATTAGCATCACGCAAGGACTCTGTGAGAGAAGGAGAAAGAGAAGTGCATTCTCCCTGGCACCATTCAATTGCTTCTAGTCCTGCAAGTACAGACCTTTTCACAATATCTGTTCCAAATTATCCACATAAATGACACCAGAATACATAATCCTCTCTCTCTATAACCTTCCCTTCAAAAACTAGCTTATTCCCCGAAAAAAATTTCCACATTTTAATCTCTGAAAGAGGGAGGGTGAATGGTGGGAAGCAAACAAGAACACAATCATTTGTGCAACAAGGAAAAGGTGGAAAAGGGCAAAACAAATTGTCAAGTGGCTTCTGAGCACAGTTATTTTCAACCCAGGTCTCCCATCAAGCCATATCCATTTACCACCTGAAGTACAAGTCAAAATCAATTTCACGTTCCTCTGTCTCCTCACCGCTGTTGGTGTCCCCCTCATTTCCTTTTCCTGCTGGTAGCATTAGTCTTCCTGCCTATAGATCTGTAGTCTCCCTCACACCCTCAAGACTTTTTTTCCTCTCTGGTCAGTTTCCCAAAATCTTTATTTTCCATCTCCACTTCAGCTGCTACCTTTATGATACCTAGATCAGACAGCATCTATCCTTGGAGCTGTCAGTACTGTATAAAGTTAAGGGAGGAATTTAAAGCACAGGAAGGACAGTTTTCTTCCTCGCTTTGATGTCCTGCTCTGGTTGGATGCGTATCAACAACACAGAGCTGGAATTGCAGAGAAAAATGATGAAAGCAGGGTAGTAGCTCTTCACCTAACTATGGCTTCAAAATATGGAAACGGAGCTTCAAAGTAACATTAGTTTTGTTGAATTTTTTTCATTGCAACCATTTTGCAGATGGTTTTCCAGCTATTTAGAAGCTGACCTGATTTTCTATAGAGTCAACAAACACTGCGCATCAGGTATAAACCATCAAATTCAGCAAAGGTGGATCTTGTGTGTCAAAGCATGGAGGTTATTCACGTGCTCAAGTCCTAAAGTGAGAAGAAGAACATGATATTTTTCTCCAACCTCATGTTCAAAAAGGCTGAAATCTCCTTGATTCCTTACTTCTAGAACTCTCAGACTGAAGTTGAAATACTATAAGTGGTATAAGGTTACATTTGTATTGCATGAGGAGAGAGGAGTGAACAATGTCCTACAGCTCTTGCCTTAGTCTCACCGGGCAGAGGGCATGTATCATATTACATTTTGGTGCAACCATCGCATGTGCATTTCAGCTCCAGGCATGATGTAAAATTTCAACCTGAACACATAGAAGTAGAAAATAAGGTTATATAAAGGTCTATACAAAAAAAAGCACTTGCATAATATTTCAAGAGGATGACAGGCAAGAATGGCCATATCACCCATTTATCCAGGTCTCTGGACTACAGACCTAATGTTCATTTCAATGGAGAAGCTTATACTGTTTTTAAGCCAAAGGATTGTACATGCTGAAATCCACAATGGTCTATGTGTTGCTTACTGTTAGCCGTTTCATTTATTTTCATATTTGCTACTCTGGTCAACAGGATCAAACCCTGATCACACTGAAGCGGGAGTTTTGCCACTGATATGAATGAATAAGAGAATTTCCCTATCTCTAGACATAAATTAGTTTGAAGATGTGGCTTGGTCTAAAACATCCAATTGTCAGGAAAGGAATTTGACTCTCTGTCTGTGTTTAGATATTATTTGAGTGTCATTTTGGCATAAAGAGTGGTAAGTACAAGAAATAAAATATTAATTCTAGATTGCATAGCCTTTATTTCTTAATATATACATAACTATATGTAACTATATATAACATATCATACAGTTTATCTATATACATGGAAATTATTTTATATAGTGTGTTTATTTATATATGTATATACTTAAATATATATAACTATATGTACACAGTTACAGTCTCCAGGAATAAGAAAGCACTTTTTGTATATTAAGGTGCTTTCTCTGTTGATTCTAGTCATGATTTTCTCACTCCTTCCTGATTTTTAGATACAAGGTAGTTTCTGAGCAATCTGAGAGATGACTGAATTTCTGTCACCTTCTTCAAGACTTCGGGGGGGCTAAGAAGGGGGACAAAGGAAAATTTAATTTTTGTTTCTTCAGCCCAAACCTCTTATGTGAAGAAGTTGTCTTAAATGTTTATAACACAAGGCCTCGTTAGCTTACCTTATTTTTGGAGGAAATGGAATCACCCACTGTGATACGTAGTGAAAAGTATTCCATTCCCAGGGTAAGAAAGCCAAGGTGTCTTCATGCTGTCCAGGAGGGAACTAACAAATGAATTTTTCCTGTGGTCAGCATCACAGATAGCAACAAAAGTTAAAATTTGAGCCACATATTCCTCAAGTATAGCCTGGCATTTGACCAAAGAGCTACACTGAGAAGATCTGAATATCCTAAAACCACAAGACAACTTCTTTCATACTGCAAGTACAATGGGTGGCACTGAATAAATTCCTTTTCTGCCTCATCTGTGTTGCTTGGTCTTTGGCAACCTCATTGATTCAAATAGGGTCCTTTCCCCTTCTGCCTATCCATCATAAATGAAGACTGGCCAGTAGAACGATTTTGACTGATCAAGGAACGTAAAGGTCAGAAGGCTACCAAAAGATGAGAAAAAGTGATTAGTCATTGGAGGAAAGTCGGAGGTGGTGTAACTGTGGACTAACTTAGCCATTCTGTTATAAAATAGTTCAAAAGAGAGAGAGAAAAAAGGATAATACAGCACTGGTCACACCTACCCCCCCCAGCATCACCCAAACACTGATTTTCCTCAGTTTCATTATTCTACTTTTAGCAGCATTATCCAATTATTACAGGTGAGTTCACAAGGACATTGGTGTATGAAGGTCAAAGAAAGTGTACCCACCTGATGAACATGACTGTCAAACTGGTAACAACAGATGAGGAGAAGGCTGAAGTACTCAACAACATTTTTGCCACAGTCTTCACCTGCAACCTCTCTTCCTACATCTCTTCAGAGGA
>VXBH01006350.1:171933-226928 GCA_013400035.1 Rynchops niger
GCAAAGTCCCTCTCACTGTAAGAGAAGATTGGGTTTGAGAACACCTAAGGAACCTAAATATACAGAAGTCTATTGGACCTGGCAAGAGGCATCACAGAGTCCTGAGGAATTGGCTGATGTAGTTGCCAAGCCACTCCCCATGATATTTGAAAAGTCACGGCAGTCAGGTGAAGTCCCCAGTGGAAAAAGGGAAACATAGCGCCTGTTTTTAAAAAGGGTAGAAAGGAGGACCCTGTCAGCCTCGCCTCTGTGCCTGGGAAGATAATGGAACAGATCCTCCTAGAAGCTATGCTAAGGCATATGGAGGACAGGGAGGTGATTCAAGACATCCAGCACAGCTTCACCAGAGGCAAGACCTGCCTGACGAACCTAGTGACCTTCTAGGATGGAGTGACTACATCAGTGGACAAAATAAGAGCTATGGATGCCATCTATCTGGAGTTCTGTGAGGCCTTTGACATGGTGCCCCACAATACCCTTCTCTCTAAATTGGAGAGATATGGATTAGATGGGTGGACTGTTCAGTGGATGAGGAATTGGTTAGATGCTGGCATCCAGAGGGTACTGGTCAATGGCTTCAATGGAGCACATCTCCTGTGAAGACAGGCTGAGAGAGTTGGGGTTGTTCAGCCTGGAAATGAGAAGGCTTTGGGGACTCCTTATAGCAGCGTTTCAGTACTTAAAGGGGGCTTAGAAGGAAGATGTGGACAGACTTTTTAGTAAGGCCTGTAACAATAAGACAAGGGGTAGTGGTCTTAAACTAAATGAGGGTAGATTTAGACTACTCTAAGGAAGAAATTCTTTACAATGAGGGTGGCAAAACACTGGAAGAGGTTGCCCAGAGAGGCTGTAGATGCCCCATCCTTGGAAACTTCCAAGGTCAGGTTGGACAGGGCTCTGAGCAACCTGATCTCGTTGAAGAGGTCCCTGCTCATTGCAGAACTAGATGACCTTTAAAGGTCCCTTCCAACCCAAAGTATTCTATGATTCTGTCTTCCAGTCTGTGTGGGTATAACTGCATAAAGCAGAGTCTATATACCATATCATGTTCTGGGGCATCTCTCTCATAGTCTTGAAGCTAAGTCATAGACAGAAAATGGCTTGCAAATTGCCTGCCAGTTGGTCAGGTAAGTACGTAGGGCATCTTTTTGGTATACAGCAGTATTGGAGGACTGCAAGGTGTACTATAGGCATACTTAGGAATAAGAAAAAAAAAAAAAGAAGAAAGAAAAAAAATATTTCCTGAAAATATTGCTCTCCCTTCCCATGTTTCTGTTTTTAGATACAGCAAGTGATATTGATCTAGTTGATAAATCATTTGTTCCATTCATCCACACTTGGAAATATTCCATCTATTTATAACCTCTAGTGGAAATAGAGGTGCCTCACTATGCTACTTATTTTAGTTTATTTAATATTATCAAGGCTTTTTTACCTACAATATTGAAACAACTGAACTAATTTAAAAAAAAAAAAAAAAAAAAAAACCAAACCACAACAAAAAAACATCAAAAACCTCCCCAAAGAATCAACACAAATCAGTTTTACAGTAAAAAAGAGATATTGTATGGATCAGTTGTTTAAATAAGTACAGCTAGTTTCTAAACTCATTCAGGATTAAAATGAAGGAGTATTTCTTTTGATCCAAATTTTGAGACATTTATCTCCCCAGACCTGTGCATAGGGGTCCATTTTGATTATGTTGTGCAAATATTGACTTGTTCACAGGAGTTTCTCACTTAGGACTGCAATGTGTATCCAACATTTCCTTTCTACTCTGGACTTTATGATAAACTTAAACATTATTCCTTCCCATTCCTTTCAAAAGTTCTGGATTGTTGGAGTTAACAGTAGACTTAACATTACAGATTTTAGGAAGTGTCTCTCTCTGAACTGCTCCTGTTTCATGAACTGTTTTTAATTTTTTTTTTTTTTTTTAGAAGGTACCATAAAACACATTACAGTATATTTGACAATATGACCTTTGTGGACTACAAGCTTTATTTTATCTGTCTAATGGTAGATTGCATAAATTAACATAAAATCTTTTTATTCCTTGTATAGATTAAAATGTGTATTAAAAGATAACATAAATTTAATAACTACACATAAAATAATAGAATTACTGCTTTTAATTAAATGAAGTGTTTTCAGGACTGGATTACCATCTATATTTTTAATAATATCAAAGTCAATTTATTGACGGATGAGAAAAATCAAAACCTATCATATTTGGAGAACTAAATTGTTAGTGATTAGTAAATATGAGTTCCCTGAGCACTTTGTATGGGTTCTTGACAACGGTAATTAGATTTACCCCCGTCACAATCAGGATACAGTTGAGCTTCCAAAATTTAAAAATTCTCCTTTGTCATAACTGTGCTATATTCAATAAATGTTAATACTACATTTTGATATCATAGATGCTTTTTCTTCTTCACCAACTAAAGGAAATATAGCCCTTAAGCAATGAACTGCAAGAGTGGTAAAACTGTAGATGTTATCACCAGATGGACTGCTACTTAGGTAAAAGAATTATGAACTAAAATAACTGGATTCAGATGTGACATATATATTGGACACCCACGAATAAGTACCTGACAGAAGCTTTTATATAGTAAGTGTTACCTGAAGGAGCTAAAGGAATAAGGAATTCAGGCAACCTAGACATTGCTGGAGAAGAAGGTGAAGATATGATGAAATGTCACACTGTCTGCCAGAAATAAGGTCCAAGGTCCACAAACTGACCAGAGGCTACAAAGAATCTTAATGGGAATGGGTCCACTGATAATTTTTTTTATATTTAGATAAAGGATTATTTTTTTTTGCTGGGATGACTTGAAGATGGCTGTTCCAGGGGAAAGACTAAAATACATTATGGTGAGTACATAATGTTAATTGATATTTCAGCATTCATAGAGGAAGATCAAGGCATACAACACAAAAAAAATATTCGGAATATTTTGGAATGTTCCACCAGCGGAAGTCATACACAAATTATTCAAAAGGGACTCACTTGAGTACATAGGCATTGTACTGGCGTAAGTATCAAGACTTAAACTAAGCCTGAGGTTGAATTATTTAAGGCACACACAGATCAAATTCTGAAAAGAACATTACAATTTGATCTAAACCACCATGAACTTAAAAAATAAATAATAGATCTGATGAAAATGAAATCTAAGATGTTTCTGAGTTCCTATAAGAGACCTGAAATACAATGAGACACAAAGGCTATTTTTAATAAATAATGCATAGTCACTTAATGCTTCTCCTCTTTCTTGCAGCTCACATGGGATGGTCAGCTCTCTTCTGACCTCATTAACTTAAAGCAACCTCTGATCTGGGGAAAAATATGCAGTGACACATCTGCAAATCTGATACAGCAGGCAAGATTTTTCCATAATCTGCATTTCACTTCAGTGTTTCTGGGTCAGGCTCCCAAGCCCAGCTCTCAGTTCCTTATGATTTCCTCCCTGTTCACACTTAATCTACAGATCACCACATTACCTCCTTTACATCCTCCTTCTCCCCTGCAGTGGGGCTGAAAGGACCGAGAACTATTTATTTGATAGACCACTCTCACTTTTTCACCAAGTGATACTAGTCACTATTTTCTCCCTTTCTCCTCCTGGTTTTCTGCCTTCAGCTCCTCTTATGCTGTGCTAATTCTGGTACCCCTCCACACACATCATGTTAAAACTAGTAGTTGTAATTCTTTCCTCTGCTATTATAAGGCTGCCTAGGAGCCATTCACCAGGGGAGTAAGGCAGATTACAGGTTCCTAGCTTTTTAGACGCATTTATGAAGAAAAAAGTTGCATATCCTCCACCTGTTGCACTAGCACACATTGTTCATTCCTGACTGCCAGCTTGCACCCAGAAGGACGCAGAATCTCAATCAGAAAAAGTTACATGCCTCCAGCTCCCTGATTAAGATGATCTCTTCACTTGTTATTCCGCCTGCACCATCCTGCACTGAGTGTATAGGAAACAAAATACTCTTACCTGTGTCCTGTGCAATTCTGAACATTGCCAATGCACATCAGTTCCCAAGGACATGGCATTTATGAGTCCCCACTTACCCGCTTCTATGCTTCAGCACGTGCTGTCAAACTTGAAAAGCCAGTGGGTTTCTGCTTATCTTTCCTCCCTCCATTTGCTTCTTCTCCCTTATGCATACAAGCTTGTAAATCTAAAAGAGGAATATGGCTCCACATAAGATTTTGGAAAACATCTTCCTCGGTTTATAAGTATTCTCATTGCAAGGTACACAAAGGTAGCAACCAAGCTCACAGAGGAGAAGGAAAGTAATTGTAATTCTATCAAGGCTTCTAATTTAAGCAAACTGCTTCAAATGTTAATAGATTTCCAACGCAATACCATCTAATCCTACACTGCCAATTTATATAGTGGGAGAATCACCTGCACTGACATGTTTAATGTGCTTTTTGTAGCCAACCACCTTGAGCCGCGATCTCGTCAGTTCTCATTAGGCAAATGAAGCAGAGGCGGGTCAGTCTGTGGACGGGAGACCTCTGGGGACAGCTGGATGCTGTAGCATGCTCCAGCCAGGAAATATGTTCAGTCATTAAGGAAGTCATACCACAGCAGCCCCTGCCATCCCACCCAGCCCTGTGTCCTCTCTCAGACTTTCCCGTGACAGTCAGCAAATTTCTGCGCCTCCCTCTCGCCTCCGCTTCGCCCTCCTCTGAGCAGGCAGCAGATGTGGCGATGCTGACTCGCCGCAGGAGGTGACACTCTTTGCTACTGGTCCATATTAAACTAGCGTCGCAGCAAGTGGCAGGAGGCACTCTGTTAATAGAGGTTTTGTCCCCGGGATGAGAAATAAAACATTATCTGACTTGTGGTCATTAAAAGTCCCACAGAGCTTTTTACCAGACTGGGGTTTAACGACGGTATCCTGATCATATTCCAATGCGGGTAATTGCATTTCACCTACTTAAATTCCCCTGATGCACCAGCTGAATTCTCCTATTCACCTCTTGAGCTGAAATCGGTAGCACCAGCAATGCAAAGGTTGCTACTACACGCTGCCCTGCTGATGGCTGCGTTTTAGGGAAGTGCATCGCTTCCTACACGCAGAGCATTTCAAATTCTTCGTAGAGCAACTCTATGCATGTGAATGGTGCTGTGTATACACACAAAATAATCAGTCAATAACAGGAAAATTGTGCAGCATAAAAAGACTTCAAAATAAATTAGTTTACCTTCCCCACAAATCATTAACTTAAAAAAAAAAAAATAATCAGACCATATACAAATTAATATCTTGGTCAGGCAAAGAAGTAAACATTTCTCTATATAACCGAGAGCGCAGATATTGATTTGTGAGCAGATAGGGTACTGCAGCCTCTAGCAATCCTATGATTAAATCACTAGCTTCTGCTCTGGCATCAGTGTTTCCTTCAGTTAAAAAAAAATAAAAATATATATGCAGAGGATATCTCAGATCCCTAGAGACGTTCTTCTGAGTAAACCAGCAAAATGTAAATATTTCCCTAAGGGGTTTTGATCTAGTGCTAGATTATCTGACTGAAGCTGATCATTTTAGTACTGCTTTGGACGGGAAATAGTTTCTGCCTTTCAGACTTGATTTGTTAAAGTTTTGAATGGAAATAAATTAAAAACTACAACCAGCCTCTATGACAGGGCTTTCTGAGCATTCTGTAGGCAACCAGATTTGCTGGTCTCACAAGTTTTGACCTGAGTCTCCAGAAAGTTAACACCATTCTTTCCTTTGGTTTTACTGGACTTAAACCAAGGCTTCCCACTTGGAGGCAGCAGGTGCTGTGAAGATGCAGTACTGCCACAGCCAGAAACAGAGGTTTTCATGTAACTCAACAGCATCAGCAACAGCTATGGAATGCAAAGACCTTTTAAACTCTGTAACCTGCCATCAGAGTAATCTGTGCCATAAAATATGCAAGCAAATTTGGAGACGTGATAAAAATTCCACTGAAGTCAGTGGGTTGTGTTAATTTAGAGGAAATCAAAACCTAGAGATGCCTTGGCAAAGAAAAGTTTGTTTATTATTGATTACTACACTTCTGATAGATTCAACATTTGGTTCAAGAAAGTTTATCATCTTAGCTGTCTGTCCACTTTATCTTAAGGAACAACAGGGAAAAATAGTTTTACAAAAAGCCTTAAATGGATCTTATATTCAGGACTTGAAGTGGTATACAGAGGGACAGCTTTTCCATTTTAATTAAAACAATGAGAAAGTAGAACATTAAACCTATTGAATTTTTTATATATAAATTAAATGAGGAACTTAAATGATAAGGTAAAGAATGGAGCACTGTTGAAACAGCAGCCCTAAGCAGAATGATCTGTTAAAAAGGATTAGAGAAGAAATTCTCTAAATATTAATAAAAAAGAGAAGTTACTGAAAATTATATTTCTTAATTTAACACCATTTATTCCTTATAAATATTTTCTATTTAAGGCCTAATATACATTAAATATTGATAAAAACTTTATTAAAATAGTTTCACAGTGGCACAATAATTTTTGAATTCCTGAAACAATAGGGCAAAGAAGTCCTAAATTAACAGATTTTATTACTAGGAAATTAGCAGTTCATTGGGAGTCCACTCCAGACCTACAGACCCACGAAAGCAATTTCTGCTCCATGGCCCCGTTACTCCTGGCCAGTGGAGGGCTGTGCCCTGGGAACATGGAAAGGGCCATAGGTGGTGCCACCTGAACACACTCGCCTGCCTGATTCCTGCCAAGACATCTTTGGTCACCCCAGGAAACAAAAATCTATTAGTGTAATTATTACAAACACAGTGCTATAGTAAACAGACTGTAGAAGGAAAAAAGTACACTACAGGGAGCTTGTGCTACACGAAGACTCTTTTTCTGGCAATAATCTTTCACCAAGAAAAATTTGTTCATTACACCTCTCAGTCATTACTTCATTGGAGGAAGTAGCTATAGTTTTAAAATGTGTAAATGTACTTTTATTTTACATATCTTTTTCTTTGTTCCTTCCACCTTCCCTTTCTTCCCAAAGTGTTTTTGTATTTTTTCGTGGCAGTGGTACTATCCCAAAAGGAGTACGTTTTGCTCCTGTTTGTTACTATTGCTATCAATATTTTCAGCCAATCCTTAAATGTAAGCTCCTTTTCTTCAACTCAAGGGTAATTTGTTTTGAAAACAATGAAAAAATATATCCAATTTTTCTTAAACAGGTGTTAAGGTAATATAATTTAGCAATGATCAGCAGCTATTATTGTCATTTTTCTGAGCTCTAATAATCTGCATTTTATTCCGTTTCAAAACTGTGCTGGCTTTGGCTGGGATAGAGTTAATTTTCTTCACAGCAGCTGGTAAGAGGGTATGTTTTGGATTTGTCCTGAAAACAGTGTTGATAATACAGCGATATTTTCATTATCGCTAAGTGCTTACCCAGAGTCAAGGCCTTTTCTGCTCCTCACACCTCCCTGCCAGCAAGTCAGCTAGGGGTGTACAAAAATTTGGGACACAGTTGGGACAGCTGACCCCAAGCGACCAAAAGGATATTTCATAACATAGAGTGTTTGCTGAGCAATAAAACTATGGGGGAGGTTGGCAGGGGGGATGTTGCTTGAGGACTGGCTGGGCATCAGTTGGTTGATGGTGAGCAATAGTTTTCATTTGTATCACTTGTCTTTCTTGGGTTTTATTTCTCTCTCTTTGTTATTTCTTTACAATTTATTCTTTTAATTTTATTTCAATTTTATTTCAATTTTTAAAATGTTTTTATTTCAACCCATGAGTTTCCTCACTTTTACCCTTCTGATTCTCTTCCGCCATCCTGCTGAGGGGGAGCAAGTGTGTGGCTTTATGGTGTGTAGTTGCCAGACGGGGTTAAATCATGACACAAAACTAATAGAACGGTTTGGTTACTCATAAATAACTGTAAGTACATCTTAAGCATCTTTCAAGCAAACATGAAATCATAGCCAACTGACATCATGGCAGGAATCTTAAATTCGGCATTTCTAGAAAACATTGTACTTTTTTTTTATGAACTGAGAGACATAAGTGGAAGAATCTGGATCAGTATATATTAGCTTTAGTGCTTCTTGCCTTGCAAACTTTACAGTGGAATAATACAACAGATCTTAGCAAATGCTTAAATCACATCTACTATTGACCTTGTCCTGCTATCATTCATCATAGGGAGAGTTTTCTTTTGATGTACATTTCATAAGCTTGTCTTCAATTTTCAGTAATATATTAGGAAGATGAAGGAAACAGAAGAGTAATAGCAAATGCAACAGCATCTTTTTTTTTCCCCGTTTGAAATTTCCTGAACCGCACTCTTTCAAAGCAATAAGCTTTCTGGGCATATTGCAGAAAACAGCAGAGGATTCATCCTCATAGCTTCAGAAACAGGTTTTCCCACTTTGTGTTAGTCATACAAATGTGATGTCTGCATTTTATAATTGCTCAGCAATACTCTTTATTCATTCCCTCACTCACAGCCACACGATGAGCAGGATTATATAATTTGCACACAGGGGAATAGATCCCTACTGCTTTGCTACACATGGATGAGGGAGCATTTTGATTTAGTCATTAGACTGAAGAGTGTTTTATCCTACTTAGTTTGCATTGCTCCCTGTGCCAGAGCATTTTAGCTTGAGAAAAGAAGGCAAACCTCACCAACTTAACTCCCATTTCAGATTCTTTCTCCTCTATGGAAGAAGTAAAAAAGATATTAACTGAATTCAGCTGTTTATAACTACTAGTGAAAAAACTTTTTCCGACACTGCCGAACTCTTTCTGAGAGCAAAGACTGCTCTTCTTTTGACCCAAAGAGTCTCCATACTGAAGGCAAGAACCATATTTAGTTTTATGGAGTAGAATTTCAAATTTAAACAAACGGTTTTTCAGTCCTTAGGCTCTCATCTCCATGGCAACCAGGGACATTTGGGAAAATCTTGCAACTATGAAGTAGACACACACTTTATATATTATTAATGTAATATTTCCTAAGAAAAGTCCAGATGACTCTGAATTCCTTCTTTTTTCTATATGTATCTTGGCTTTCCTTTCTAAGGTTTTCTTGTAATTGCCCAGCTGTCCTCCAATCTCAGCACAATTAAAACGGAGCCCTCCCTCTTTTCCTTCCCTAAGCATTGTGCCATTAGCCTAGTCTCAGTTTCAGGACAACCTTAACATTCCTCCCACTCTGTCACACAACTTGTAATTATTTTTGAGTTGTCCGTCTGTATAATCCCACACAACATTAGCTATATCTTGAGGGTTCCTCAGGCACAAGATATAAAAGAGCTTGAGCTGTCTGGAACGAAAGGAGAAACAGGTTTTCATCCAAGTCCTCATTCTGCTGTGTTTCAGCTACTGCAGTTTTCCACTCCTCTGGCCTAAATATCTATGTCTTCAGTTCTATCTATTCAAATTTTTCTGCCAAAACAACTGTTCTGGCTACTACATTTCTGGCACCATCCCTCTTTCATCTATACAAATTCCTTCCTGAGTATAAGACATCTTATGGGTTAACCATTTTATACCTGCTATCACCAGCACTATTGCTGAAGGTAGGATGGGAAAAGTGACTATTTGAATAGTATCAAGGAGAACATTTTTAATGCATACAAGTATATTCAGAATTCCTGCTTCTGTTTCAGTCAGAATCAAGATGCAGCTGCTGGTGAGGCAGCAACTCTCTGTTGCTTTATGCTCTTTTGCCTCATTAAACCTATGAAAACCTCACAGATATAAGGCAGTTTGTATGCTATCACCATGAACTAAAATGTTTTTCCAGAATTATTTCACTCCCACCTTATTCTTCCTTACTTACTTTGATGTATCAATTATCTCTCATTATATTTAGATTGGAAGCTCTGCAGGACAGAAATTATTTCCTTTCCATACTTTTGTATGACAGTTATACAGAACACGATGCAGCTGTAAAGCTTGAATCCTTACATTCTACTACAAGATAAATAGCCATCTCTAACCGAGAGAACAGGCGTATTTGCAGTACATTGAATTTGTGCTAGGGAAACAGGGCAGACTCAGACTAACGTAGATCGTTGCAGGTGGATCCTGCAAGACAAAACGTTGGATCATTTATTCTGTTGCTCCTTGGTGTTACATTCATCACAGAAAAGCTGTTGGTTTTTAACCAATGTTGTAATTGCTTGGGGTTCTTTCTTTTTCCCTCTGTATATTTGATCTCCTTGCAGAGGACAAGGAATCACGGCTGGGAAGACATATCCTGCTTTTCAACCCATTTATAATACAACAGTTGGAAAAAAAGAAAAAAAAAGAAAAAGTACTTAGAGTGAAAGAAGATTACAGGAACAGTGGATCATAAATATTCTATTTTTTTCATAATATATTACATTCAAATTTACACTGTAGCTCTGCAATACTGCTTGGGGCTTTCAGTATTAAATGATGTTTTATGTGATTGCATCAGTTATCTTCTTTTTTTTTAAAAGTTTAATAAATTCTTGTTAGTGCACCGTCAGATAGCTAATAAGGTATAAAAAAAGTCATTAGCTTAACCTCAGAAAGATATCTTAACTAGTGAACTATAAAATTCTGAGCTCTTTTAAGCGTCACCTGGAGAACTGGGAGGCATCTTCCATCTCTAATTCAAAAATCTGAAATTGAATATCCTGCTATACTTGAATAAGCAAATAATGAGTGCTGCTTATGCAGTTAGCTCACAGATGTGGTCACTGCAAGAAAGGGCAAGAAAGAAGAAGCATATGTGACCAAAAAATTGAAAAGATATTAATGAGATTTCAAATGCAAAGTGAAAATCTGAAGTCATCAGACACTTAAAAGAAACTGAAACTAAAGAGTTGGGTTTTTTTCTATTTCGTGTTTTTATCTAAAGTAATCTAAAGATTAATTTATCTAAAAAAATGTGTCATCACATTAAATAACCCCAGTAAAGTAATTTGATATGCACAGCTGAACATATATATGCAAAGAGAATTCCAAGAAAGTCCATGGGATTCTGCGTAGATTGCAAGAAGAAAGTTACATGATGAATTAATTAATTTTTAAAAATATTCTCTGTAACTCTATAATTAGCATTGTTTGCATATCTACATCTCTCTATATAGATATATACACACACAGGTAAAGGCTGATCATTTGCAATGGCCCGTTGTTAAACACTGAAAAATAAAATTTTAAAGGCAAGCACAGAGTTATAGGGCATTGAATATGGCCCATTTTAAACAGGAAAAACTTCCCCAGAAAATTGCATAATGGATCCAAATCAACATTCTATGCTTTGCAGTCCAATTTAGTCTCCTTTGTTCAGTCTGTAAAGCTAACAAGTATACAGAGTAGCAAGGGATAGACAGTGACTGAACAACATACCGCAAGTTAACATAACTTTAGATACAGCTGATGTTAAAATATAGAGTAACAGTGTAATTTAAAAACTCTTCAATAGACATCTAGTAGATCAGAACTGCAAATTTATGAAAAGATACGTATTAAATTGTTCCTGATTTGGATTAATATTTGCTTGAATTTGAAGCCACGATTTTGTAACTCAAACCCTTTCTCATATTCCATCTCTACTATTTACAATTCTTTCTTCATTACCGAGGCAAAGATATATCAGAAATAGGGGAAACAATATACAAAATCTTCTCTCATCTTTACTACAGCAAACTTTTATCATATTTTACAGTCCTTGTATAAAAATAGACAGGTATTTTCTACTTATCTTCTTAAACACAGAGTAGAAATAAAGCCAAGTATTTTACTTCCTTTGTTCTTAGATACTCCACTGCTTTCTTGCCCGTTTTACCATTACATCTCAGATGAAATCTCAACTTATTCTTCATGCTCCTAACCCATTTTTTGCCATTGCAATTATCTCTGTAAGTACATTATACATAAAAATAAAGCATTTGGGAAGTAAATTTTATGAAAAGATGATAGAAGAAAAGAGCATGCTTTAGTATGCGAACCAGATTATCCACAGCTACGTAACAAAAGAAGCACTGAATTAAGTAACAGCAACGCTGTATAACTGGCAGCACAGTTTGATCTCATGTAAAACCAGGATTTTTTCCCCCCCTCTCCTTCTGTTTTCTTCACCATAACCATCAGCAAGGAGAAAATTATCTACCTAATTCACCAAAATAAACTACTCTTTCTCAAAAGCAACCCTGTCTTTCTGTGAATTAACACAGTTAAACAGGAATTACTCCTACTTCTGCCTTTGGACATATTCACACCTGCTATGCATTCCTTGCTGTCTGGTCATAGGTACAAAATCACTTAAAAATAAGAATGTATTTTAATTCTGTGACTTCAGAGCGCTAGGGTACATATCAGAATGTATGCAGGCAGCCCCAGTCCCACTGCTGTTGCTTTTTCTGTGTTTCAGAGGTTCATATCAGTTGACCAATACAACTCAATAGCCTGCATTTCAGTTTCTTGAATCTCAGACCAGTAAGGACTATCTTTCTTACCTTATGAGGAGCGATTGAAGGAGCTGGGACTGTTTAGTTTGAAGAGGCTGAAGGGAGACCTCATCACTCTCTACAACTACTTGAAAGGACACTGTAGAGAGGTTGGTGCTGGTCTCTTCTCACAGGTAATTAGCGATAGAACAAGAGGGAATGGCTTCAAGCTGCAGCAGGGTAGGTTTAGACTGGACATTAGGAAAAAATTCTTCACAGAAAGAGTGGTCAGACACTGGAATAGGCTGCCCAGGGAGGTGGTGGAGTCACCATCCCTGAATGTGTTTAAGAGTTGTTTAGATGTGGTGTTAGGGAATATGGTGTAGGGGAGAACTTTGTAGAGTGGGGTTGATGGTTGGACTCGATGATCCCAAACATCTTTTCCAACCTAAATGATTCTATGATTCTATGGTTCTTATTTCTGGGAGCTGTACTTAGTATTTGAATGGCTTAAGATCAATGCATTTAGTGCTGACAGCTGTTTATGACACCCAGCTAAGGAAAAGTTCAGCTGAAAAAACCCTTCTGCTGTAAGAAGGGCTGTTATGTATCCTAATTGATACACAAAACTAAGTACCTCTACTCTCTATAGTATGGACTAGCAGGTTGCCACATCAACTAAATGGAAGAGAAGTAATAAAAGCCTGCTGTTCATAAAATATTGTGAGAGTCCATTCTTCAGTCTTTGACAAAAGTATCCTGGAGTGAGTTTGTTGTGCTTGGGTGATGAGACCCTGGCCATACCATCTGTTTTAGAACAGAGTTTAGTTAAACACAAACCAATGCAGGTGCTGAAGGTAACCAACCTGATCCATCCAGCTACAGTGAGATGAGCAACAAAGACATCTGTTGGAGTACTGCTAAAGACCTAGATGCCTGCACCTACCATGTGGCTTGTGTTCTTTCTCCACAGGGAAAGCATCACCTTTATTGACCTGCGGGGGATGATCTGCCCTAATGCAGCCCAGGAAGCTGTTTGCCTGCTTTGTGGCGAGAGTACATTGTCAAGCCATGGTCATCTTGCTGTCCGCCAGAGCCTCCAGGTCCTTTTCTGACCAGCTGTTTTTCAGCCAGTCAGCCCTCAGCCCATGCCAGTGCATGAGGTTACTCTTTTCCAGGTGCAGGACTCTGCATTTCCTTTTGTTTGATTTTTTTCTCCAACTTGCTTTACCTGCAGTAAACTATAAAATTAATTTGTACCACAAAGACCTGTGCACAAATGATGAACTGAGTCTAAGAAACAGTATCACAGCAAATGCAGTTAGACAGGAGAAAAAAAATTAGATATTCAGCATGACCTTGTGAATGAGAGCAGGGATAAGAAGTTGATAATGGTACTCCAAAACAGTAATGGCATATTCTTCATTCAGCTTGTAACCTTCTACCATAAAAAGATGCATGTGCCAAAGGAATTGCAGGATACATGACTGAAATATTCCTTTTCCTTCATAAATTTCATCCCAGATGTATGCTCAGGTTTTAAAAAACTTCAAGTACTTATAAAATGTTCACCTTCACAAACTAAATTTTTATTCAAATACTCCATGTACTATAAACAGATCTGACAACAACAGCTGTTAAGTATAGCCACTTTCCATGGCACGACTCTCTCTTCAGTTGATTATAGTTAAATGCCTTGATGTCTCAAGGCTGAACTGTTTCTTCTTTTTTTTTTAATTTTTATTTATTTTATTTTAAATATGTCATTTAATATATTTCTGCTTCTTCTAAGAAATAAACTAATTTTACTGGAGAGATCATCCTTATAGAGAATATTCAAATTGTTCTCCCAACTGAGTATTCTCCTATTCCACTAAGTTAAAAGCTTCCAAGAGTCTCTGTTCACATGTATAGAGTAGCAACTTGTTAGAATTTGAGTAATCTCCAACAGTAGATACCACTCAAAGATCTTCCCTGAAATTAATCTTTGTAGGTTTGATGAGTCTTTTGCTACAGAGTCTCAGACATGAGAACAGGGACACTGGCAACGCAGAAGAGGGAACGATACAATTTTCTAGTGTATAGCAAAGCAAAACCATACATTTAAATGTCATTCCTCCCGACATCATCCCTTAAAATAATATTGCAAACTTAAAGAGTCCCTTTCCTCTATTTATATTGGAAGTATATAAGATACCTGATAAGAGGTACCTGCAGACATTAAAGTGTTTTTGCACATTTACTGTGGACAAACATTTTACACCTTTGGGAATTTAAGTGTATGCTGGGATAAATCAAATTGAATTTTGATTGAGACCTGCCTCTACAGAGTAAGGTCCACTACAGGAGAAACAGAATCCCATGTTGACTTCAGATGCAAAGTAGAACCATCAACAACTGGTCGCAGATAACAAAGATATCCAGAAATTCAATATAGAAACACCAAATACTGCCAAACCAAGATGCAAATGTAATGTGTAAACATACATAGAAACACATAAGGAGACAAGCAAATTCAATACTTTTGCTCTTGGAAACAAGTCCACTAATTTCCTCTACAAGGCAATACAATAGATGAGATAGAATTACAGTTGAATGCATATGAGTTTACAGTTTTAGTACCAGCTGGATTAGAAATAAAAATATTAGCTACAAAATTCCACAAAAATTATATTAAAGTTCTAATGTGTGCAACTGAAAGAAAAGCAAGTAGTAACTGTGTATGCAAACATTCAATTCCCCATTACCACAACTCTCTGAAGGTGAGTTCAAATTACAAGCTTCTACCTAAAAATTTTATACTCTCTCTAAATCACTTTGAGTTTCACGTGACACACAGTGACATAGTCAATATACCTAAATATATTTGCTGGGGAGGATTTGAAAGAGACTGCAGCATGTCTTTCAGGGGGCACAAAAAAAAAAAAANGCCAGGAGAAATGTCCCTTGAAGTCAACTAACCAAATAAATAAATAACGGTCAAAGACAATGCAGCGGGGGGAAAAAAAAAAAAAAAAAAAAAAAAAAAAAAAACAAACACAAACCCAAAATGAACAAAAAGAGAAAGACTAGATTTAAAGTAAAATGCTCTAACCAGTAGTCCTCCTGCATTTCTCACAAAGCTATGTGTTGCTGTGCATATTAAATATTTAGGCTGCTGCTGGCTCAGAGCACCTGGAGAAACAAAGGGATATGTCTTAATCGGTACAATTATCTATCTACCAAAGCAAAAGACATTGTTATCAGATAAAAATATAATTCAGTAGGGAAGAAGCCACATATTTAAATACTGGCATTAGGATTTTTAAAGAAACAGGAGAGTACAGTAATGGAAAACGATCAGAACCAAAGAATAAGTCAATTATTTTTTATGATTTATTTTGCTGTTTTTTCCATCTTCTTCAGGTTAGTTTTCCTACTGATTATTTTGACAATCAATAATGAATGATTCTGTCTGGCACAGATTAAATGATTGTTAACCTAGAAGAAAGCATAGCATCCTATGGAATGTGCATAGGTTTTCCAGGAATACTTCCACTACATTCAGTGAATCCAATCCCTATGTTTTCTTTTCTTTCTTTTTAATTCATTTTCAGGCCAAGAATTTCCAGGGCAACATAATCTTGAAGTTTAATGAATTAAGACAGAAAGAAGTTTCTTGTTGTAACTCAAGTCCTACAGTTGTGAACAATAAAACACCATCTGAGTTGAGACAAGATATGCAGCTGAAAGCAGTTTCCAGCCTCAGGAAGAAAAAGCACATTAAACAGTGAAATGTAAGAAATAGTTAGAATACAAGAAATAATAATAAAAAAAGTCCTTTTCACTTTGGCGTATATCCATCTGCTGTCTCCATATAAATGCATCTGGCTAGCTAATGAGACTGAGGCAACTGGAAAAAAAGTTTTTCCTGAGCAGAAAAACAGATTTTCTGGTAAGAATATCTCTAAAAATGGACCTCAACAGTTTATCTTCAGAAACAGTTAATGCAAGAGTGCTAAAACATGAGTTATGAATTCTCAAATGTGAATATGCTGGGAACAAGCAAAGGCAAGGATCTCTTCCTAGAAGAGGCTGGCTGATGAGGCCCTCGAGATGCATCGTGTTGTATAGCTGGCTGTCAGCATGACGGGGTAAGCAGAATAAGGCTTGTTGGTACCTGGAAACGGGAATTAAGGGAAGCCAAGCATCACAGACAATGACAGAGATAGCAAAACAAATATGGTTACAATTAGGCCCTCACTCCAATGCCCCTAGTGATTTATTTACTAAGTTCTGCAGCACAAAGAACGTCATGGACTACAGCAGCACAGGAAACTAACATTTCCAAATTCATAGGAACGGTCTTAAATTTCTAGGAAAATCCCTCATTTACAGAGCTGACCTCTGAGAAACTGTAAATAAACATATGGCAGATGAAGGCAGAGGAAGTTTTTTTAATGACTGAATTTCCCCACAAAGATCAAAACCTGAGATACATACATATGTGAATGAGTTAAAAGATTCATCCACTATATATATGTATATTTTTTTTGTTTTCAACAATGTATTTGTAAGTTACAGTCTTTGCTACATTAAAGGTACTCTTTCTGCTTAGTGGGACTGAAATCATATAGGATAAAGTCCTCAGATCCCACTGAAATCAAGGAGAGCTTTACTTTGGTTTATTCACGGCCATAATTTCACTCACAGGGCTTGTAAGGAGAAATTTCCAGCATGCACAGATGTAGCGTATCTAAGTAAGGCAACCACATCTTTTCAGTCCCCTGCCTCTCTTATTTCTTACATTATCAATGATATTTCCACAAAAAGTTTTCCTGACGCGAAGGTTCCTCTAATAACATGACCCTCCTTCAGTATGAAACACATCTAAATAAGATGACATATTTAGATGGTAGGTAAATCCTTAATGCCAACACAAACAGCTTTAGAGGAGGGAAAATGTCGTTTCACACTTAAAAGGAGAGAAAAATACCAACTGATAAAATGGTCAAACAGGGCTTGATCACAATTTATTTCTGACCTTTCAATGTCTTCTGTTCTCAATGATTTTCTGTCATTTCTGCCTAGCTTGGACCCGAGACCTATCCCAGAGGTATTTAGCTTTATGTTGCCACTTAACTTTCAACCTCCGTTTTCAGGATTGAAAGATAAGTAACTAATTGTCACTGAGATATCCAAGGTTTATCAGCTGTCCAGATCTACCAAGTTGGAAAAAGCCCTACACTTGGAAACATTTTCTTACTCATCCTGCACGAAAGATAGTTTTATACTATAATTTTGTTAGGGCCTATTTCTGTCAGTGTCACTAAGACCATGATGATTAACTGCCTGCTATTCTGCTAGGCAGCAATTACTTTCATTTTACACTTACAACTTCTGCCTTGAAGTGAAACAGAATAGACTTACACAAAAATCCACTAAATATAAACAAACACACATTCTTATTATTACCTTCCTCTTTAAGTGTGACTGGTTGTTATCCAAAGAAACATTCTTTTTCTGTTTATGTGTGCCTACCCAATACATACAAAACACCGGTAGCGTATGGAAAATGTCTCCACTGGTGCTTACACTGCCATGTATTTTATCTTGCATCACCGTGCTTTTTATTTTTGCGTATAACATCTGAGTGGCTGACAAAGCACAGATGTTTGAGGAAGGTAAAAAGAATGATTTGAAACACAATTCTGCATTTTGCTGTGCTTTAAAACAGGCATCTTTAGAGAACTATTACACACTATTGAGAAAAATGGCTCTTCAGAAGACAGAGAGACACTAGTCCATACAGGTACATTTGTGTACACAGATTATATCAAGATAACAGCGAGTGCTTTAGCCATACGCTCATATTTTAGAAAAAGAAAAAAAAAAAAAGCCGCACATCCGTCAAGTCTGTTGTTTATCCAAAGCAGTTATTGCCCTTGAGTTACGTTTCTAGACCTTATTGAAGAACAAGCGATACATTGTTAACGTTTAGATCAATAAACAATTATTGTTCTTTGTGAGATGCTGAAAGGGGATTTAGAGAGTTTACAGGTAAGAGGCATAATTTACCAGCGGCTGTCAAACAACTGCAACACATTCTTTCTCTGCACCCCCCTCCCTCTTCTACTTGTGCAGGCTTCGGCAGGGACCACGGCTGATACTAGCCATCCCATTGCCCCGTGGTGCAGCACATGCTCACCATGGGACCAGCAGGCTCCCTCAGTTCCTTTCAATGGCAATGTTGTCTCTGGCAGGGGTTTTGAACGCTTCCTATCTCAGGCTCCCCAACAGCTATTATTCACCTGAACTATTGCTTCATCAACTTGTAATGACTTTAGCTTTTAAATAAAATACAGAGATCAACTGACAAGTTCGCATCCTCGCAAACACATAAATAATGCTATGCAGTAAAGAGCTTTTTTTCTAAGCTGAGAAACAAAACAACCCCTCCACTTTCTTTTGAAGTCAAGTAATTAACATCACCAGCCACAAGCATTTTGTAAATAATGAATGGCCTGAAATCCCAAACACTGTGTCTGTTCCCCACAAGCTCCAGTTTTTACACTTGCCCACTTATAATGGTGCCACTCCTGGAGTGGGAAATCTTAGCCTTTTCTAATAATAAGGTTATCGATCAGCTGGGTTTACTAACAGCAGTATAGTGTCATCCTGTTTCTTTCTCCTCATTTTCTCACTTGCTTAAAGAATCTTTCTTCTAAAAAACATCTCCTTCCTCTGCCTTGTTACTGCCTTCACAAGGCTTAGCTTGATCAATTGCATCAAGAATGAAGTTTAGATCCATGAGAGGGGTAGGATCTATAAAATAGATCATAAATTGTTTCTGAAAGAGCTTAGTAATGATAGTTTCCTAACACCTGCTACTACTAAACACTCCCTCTTCTGATTTTTAGAACAAGAACAGCTAAACCCCAGAAAACCTTAATAACAATGTGTCACCAAAAACAGTTATTGTGAAGTAAGTAGCATAGGAGCCTAATTGATGTTCTCTACAGGCCACTGGTGTTATTAAAACAGCAGCCGGTGCCCTCAGACCAGATTCTGCTTTCTCTTTTTCTGATACATCTCTACTGATGTAGTCAGGTGCCCCAGAATCATTTAATGGGAACAAATCAGTACCTTGCAAACATGCAGCAGCTTTCACTCAAATCACTGATCTCAAAGTGTTATATGAGCACTAAGAGTCTCGTTAACGTTATTATGTTTTCTGGATAAAGGAACAGAGTAGGAAGCTCGTGTTTTGCTATTGAAAAAGATTTTGCAAAAGCTCTGGATAAAAACCCTGGAACTGTAACTAATCAGATCCCAGCCTCTGAACATGGAGTTGACAACAGCTCCGTACCTCACTGCTAGCTAAGACTTATTTACCTTGCACCAGTCTAAATGCAGAAATGTGTTACATCTTGAGCCCCATCTTTGTGAGATTTTGTATGTGTTGTATATGTGTGTGTAACCTTGTGCCCTTCTCTCCTCAGTTTATTTCATGGGTAGCAAATTGTGGACCCGACAGATCATCTGTCATACCAATACTTACTACCTTCTACAGAAATCTACATGAAACAGTAAAAGCAGCCCACCCTTTATTGTACACACAATACACTTGTGGCAGGATTTATCTCACCTTAATAAATAAGTAAGGAACAAATACATCAACAGAGTTTTCCACCATATATATTTTTAAAGTATCACAAGCTAGCATCATCTTCCCCATCTCTTTATCACTGNGAAGGAGGCAATTTTACATTGAGAATGTAGAATCTTTCCTTGAATCATTTCAGACATTGTGAAAAAACAAGGATTCAAACTACATAATTTCTCAAATGGTCATGAGGGTTCCTCATGCAGTCACTTGATGTGACAAGTGAGGTTTTAAGAAAAAATTTAAAATATTTTTAGATTTGATAAGAAATCTCAAGCGTTACTAATGCTACACCAGACAGTTCTGTCTGAGCAGGCTACAACAGTTATCACATTGCTGCAGGTATGAAATGGTATTGATGATTCATAGACTGTGAGAACTGATTCAACCTTACTCCTTTGGTGAGTAACACATCAGAGAGGGAACTATATTTCTAGGAAAAGTCTGAAGAAATAGTGTGTTCCCCAGGGCCAGGGTGACATGCTGACCACGAGATGTTGCTTCCACTATCTGCTGATTGTTCCACAGGAACAACTACATTCCTCTCCCATTTTCTCCACTCCCCAATGTAGATGTAGCAAAAAAAGAACAGGACTACGTCACCTGCAGTATTTCTACTAACTTGGCAATGCTAATTCAGCTGTATGGAGAGTGGTCTTCCTTAGTGCTGCTGCATGCTCCACGTCCCCTACTTTATGCAATAAAATATATCACAGCCATCCCTATTGCTTGTGCTCCCCCCTCCTCCCCACCTTAGTTTCTCTTTTTCTGTCATGTCACTTTTTTTCAGGTGGATTTGAGGACTGAAGTGGGGTGCGGGTTGTCTCAGGACTACTGGTTGCTTGCTAACTGTGTTCTTTATGAATTGGTACAAGATTATTTTGAATATCATTTGTATTGAGGGGTGTTTACGCACTGTGGCACATCGTCACCAAGAGATGCTGTACTGCTAGGCAACTCAGATGACCTCACTGTTGAACACCTGTGACTGGATGTTTCACTCTCAAACAACTGAATCTTGGTAGGTTTTCCATGCTTGCACCCTTGGGAACATGCTAGACATCTGGTAGAGCAATTGGGGAAAGCAGCTGCAGCTACACAAGTACTGTGGGCAGGGGCCAGTGGACCTGCAGAAGTGCAGACTGGACCACGAGCACATTGCATAATGACTGTGCAGCCTGGATTTTCAGAGATGGCATGTGGCTGAGGACATCAGTGCCAGCACCTTATGATGCAATGGCTCATTCTCACCCCTCAGAAGTTTTCTGTTTTAACTTTTGGTTGAACAACCATTTTTCTCTGATGGTTCATTTCTTCCTAGTATCCTTCACTGTCTTTAGGCTACAGATGTTGCTGCACATACTTCATGCACATCCCTCCCTTCTTGCACCAATGTTCTGTAGGAATATCTTTTCCTAACAAGAACACACTACAAAATAAGGAAACAAAGAGCAGCTGTTGATATTTATTCCTTCCCACCTCAATTTGCAATGACTGATGCATCAGCTTTCCAATTCACCCCTCTTCCATCTCAGTGAAGAACCAGAAACATTTTAGGACTATCCTTTTGATGGATACAAATACCAGGAGCAAGGATAAAACAAAGTACCTTTCCTGTGAAGTCTTGAAATGACAAACACTCTCAGTAGCGGAGATACCACACACAACTACTCAAATCAATTCAGGACAGGCATATAGAACAAAGCAAAAGAAAAATATAAAGTTTAAGGTACAACACAGAGAAGAAGTATGTAATATTCTTTAAGGCAATATGCTTGTGCCTCAAAATTTACCTATGAGTTTTGTTTTTTTCTAAGACAGTTTTTACATTTCTGTAGAAATGCAGAAAAATCTTTGCACTTTGTTATCTTTCCTTCCCTACTGAAATATTTCCATCCTAATTGATCAGCATTAGTCGATTCAAATTACCTTGATGAGTGATAACCTATTACCCAAGCATCAATGCATTTGATGAATTTGAGGACCCTAGGAACTACTTACCTGCCAGCCTCACCTCTCTGCCTGGGAAAGATCATGGAACACATTCTCCTAGAAGCTATGCTGAGGCACATGGATGACAGGGAGGTGATTTGAGACAGCCAGCATGGCTTCACCAAGGGCAAGTCCTGCCTGACCTTCTGTGGCCTTCTATGTTGGACTAACTACATCAGTGTGCAAAGAGCTACAGATATCATCTTGTCCTGGGTTGAGTGACACACGACTAACTTCTCTTCTAATGCTTGGGAAAACTGCACTTTTAGAAGACTCTAGCGTCTGAATTCATGACAATATTTACTTGATAGCGAGCTAGGCTATGTGGAATTCAAGGTCTCAGTGTTTCTGAGCCTTATCAGGTGCAGGGATGAGGAGGAGTGAGGCCTGGGCATTTGACCCAGTCTGGCCAACAGGTTTATTTCATACCATAAATGTCCCATTCAATATAAATTAGAAAATTTGCTGCATAGTTGGCTCTCTCCCTTGGTCGTGACAGTCCGGAGAACTTCTTGTCTGGTGCCGGACCCTTGAGCCCTTCCCTTCCTCCCAGAGCCATAGCGCTCGCAGTGTCCAACATTTGCTGTCCGCTGCTGGGACTGCAGAGCTTCCTACTGATACAACTAGCTGACTATAACTCTTGTGTATCTTATGTTAGTACTGGGATTAATACTGGGTCTTTAATATTATTGTTAATTATTTAGTCTTAACCTATTAAATCTGTTTATATTTCAACACTTGTATTTCCTTATTTTCCTCAGTCCCCCCTGCTTGCCTGGGAAGGGGTCATTAGGTGATAGAATAATTGTCTAAATGTTACGGGTTTTCTCAAATCATAACACATCTATCTGGACTTCTTAACACTTTTGACAAGGTTCCCCAGAACATCCTTCTCTCTAAACTTGAGACATATGAATTTGATGGGCAGGCTGTTTGGTGGATTAGGAATTGGTTGGATGGTGGCATCCAGAGGGTAGTGGTCAATGGCACGATGTCCATATGGAGACTGGTGACACGTGGTGCCCTTCAGGGGTCTGTACTGGGACCCATACTATTTGATGTTTTCATCAATGACATAGATGGTGGGATCAAATGCACCCTCACCAAGTTTACCAATGACTCCAAGCTCAGTGGTGTGTTTGACATGCCTGAGGGATGGGATGCCATCCAGAAGGACTTCCACAGGCTCGAGAAGTGGGCCTGTGTGAACCTCATGAGGTTCAACAAGGCCAAGTGCAAGGTCTTTCATGAGGGTTGGGGCAACCCCCGGTATCAATACAGGCTGGGGGATGAAGGGATTGAGAGCAGCCCTGCCAAGAAGGGCTTAGGGGTACTGGTGGATGAAAAGCTGGACATAAGCCGACAGTGTGCACTCACAGCCCAGAAAGCCAACTGCATCAAAAGAAGCATAACCAGCAGGTTGAGAGAAGTGATTCTACCTCTCTACTCTGCCCTGGTGAGACCTCTCCTGGAGTACTGTGTCCATCTCTGGAACCCCCAACCTAAGAAAGACATGGACCTGTTGGAGTGGATCCAGAGGAGGGCCACAAAAATGATTAGAGGGCTGGAGCATCTCTCCTATGAAGACAGGCTGAGAGAGTTGGGGTTGTGGTTGTTCAGCCTGTAGAAGCGAAGGCTCCGGCGACACCTTATTGTGGCCTTTCAGTACTTCAAGGGAGCTTAGAAGAAAGGTGTGGACAGACTTTTTTACCTGTAACTATAGGACATGGCCACATCGACTGCATAAAGGTGGCTTATATTCTAAATAATGTTCTTTTTTGGCACAAACCATTTAAATAGCTGTTCATCTGAGAAACCTGCGTAATTATTTTACATTTCCATAGTTGTGACATACATTTCCACTTATTTTGAAAAATCTGTTGACGTGCTTATGTTCCCATGAGCTCATCAGGCAGTAGGATGTTTCTTTCCCTGAGGAACAGGAAGACCTGGCATTAGCACCCTATGCTTCCCAGCCATTTACAGTTGTCCATACTAACAGAATGATTTAGAAAACAACCAAATTAGAAGACAACTTTTAGTTTGGGGAAGATTAAAGACTACTTTTTTATATTTTAGTGTGTATTTCATGTATGTTGTATGCGTATCTGAGAAGAGATTTGGAAGAATATTTCTGCTTGTACCAGGTAATTCTTTAAAGCCTTAACAGCAACATTTACTGCTGTGACTGCTGTTAAGTATTTGGTTTTCTGTCAGCTAAGCAGAGCATCAAGTCATGTTTCCTTGCTTCACAATGCTCTGTATCATTTTTACTACAGTTAACTTCTTTCCTACTAGTCGACAGGATAAGTGGCACAAGAGTGAATGCATGAGGGTGTGTGTCTGATGTTTCTTCGCAATGGATAATTCAGAGCATCTCAAACATTTTAGGTGCATCAAGTATAACTTGACACACTGTGACATAGCTTGCTTAACAAAAGAAAAATCAGCAACTCAAAGATGTTTCCCCAGTGTAAAAAATATCTAAGACTTCTAAATGGTAAACTTTGTATTTTGGTATGAATGATTTTTGGAAGCATATTCTCCATCCTTTTCTTTTTCTGCTTTTAAACAAGCTTAGGAAAGCATGACTAGTTTATTATACTTTCTTTACTGCAGGCATAGCTGAAGATAACATTTCCTCCTGTCTAAACAGAATTCCTTTGATACCAACCTCCTATTTCCATTTTTAAAAAGAACAACTGTTTCAAATGTCAGTCTTTGAATTTATGATTTTCTTGGTTGCTATGCCATCTCATTTAATATTAAACTCTTGAATGTTAAAAAAATAATCACAAAATGTTTTTTGCATGTTGCTTTGACATGCAGCATTTACTGCAAATGTTTTTTAATTAACTTATTTTCTGACTTTGGACTACTAAGTCTTTTTCAGGCTCCTTTTGCCTGTGATTTGTAACCAGTAGAGGACACTGGAGAGAGAGAGAGAGAGAGAAATGACAGCTCTGATGAAGTCACTGCCAAAACTTCCATCAGCTTTAACAAGGATATGACATAAAATAACCTCAAATAGCTTTCACAGGTGCCCTCCTCCCACTTACAGGCATGTGCGAGGGCATGAACTGTCTGGAAAAAAATAAAGTAAAACTATTTCAAATGAGAGTGGGAATATAAGTTTCTACTGTATGATCCAAGAAACTCCATTTGGAGAGGTCTTTGGTTTGCTATTTGTCTTTTTCATACTTGTTTCTCTGACTTCTTTCCTCATAACAAGACTCATGGTAAGAAAAACCTGACACCATTATAGCTGCTAAGAGGTTTCTGACATTTCTTTGTCTCTACTGTATGGAGTTAGGAAAGTTTCAAGGTCATTTTCAAGACAAAACTGATCATCTTCTACTTGTCATTAACAGGATGATAATATGTTGTGACAGTAAAGTGTTCGTAATAACCAATTGCAAAATAAAGCGTCCACTACATATCTCTTGACAGTATGAAATCACAAAGATATGCCTACAATGAAATATGCATTCTTGAATTTGCTTAATACCTAACTCTACTGCCTATTCAAATCAATGCCACAAATTTATACAATGTCAGTAGAGGCAGGACACCTAACAGGAATACTTATACTTGTAGCACGTTGTCGTGGTTTTGGCCAGATTGGCCAATCAGAATGACAGCTGACCCTCCCCCCCTCTTCAAAGAGAGGAGAGGAAGAGGTAAGGAGATTTACGAGCTTAGAAAAAGAACTAAACTTCTTTAATGAAAATAATAATAAAAAAGGAAATAACAAATAAAAATAAAATAATAAAAAAAAAAAATACAATATATACAAAACCGTATCCAGCTCTCAGAATGACAATCGTGTCACCAGCAGACACAGGGAATGTCCCAGACTGGAGTCAGTGACGGACAGGAGCTGACATCTATAGGTGTGACCCCTCTGCGCTTCTCCGCTTACAACCCTCTAATAGGGCAAATACTGAAGTTGGCTGACCTTGATTGTAACAGCAATAAATATTAGCAAGAGCCTCTGTGCATACCTTTCCTTGGTATAATCAGGTCTCATCACTCTGAGAGCGAACGGTGTCTGAGCACTATGCTGTTAATTTCAGACTTCAGTCAGTTAGAAGAGGCCCAGCTAAAAAGTAAAATTACAAAACAGAAAATTGATTCTGTTTTACCTCAAAGCAGGACACACATGAAGGTTGTTCTGTATCAATGTTTCTCATTTGGAAAGCAAAAATATATTTCCTTATGGTCATGCAAATATATATTATTAATAATTCCTATATTCTATGAGAGGACTATTTTTCATGACTCTGAAAATTCTGCCTTTGTTTGTGGTTGTTTCTATTGCATGTGTATAATTGGGCATTCATCTGTAGAATCATCATACTCTTACTTCACAGAGCAGTGGGGACACACTTCCCTGACCTTCAGCTTAAAGAAACAGTGCATTTTCCCTTGTGAACTAAGATTAGGCAAAAAGATAAGTGAAAAGCACCAAAATGTCCAGCAATGTAGTGAGCAAATTACTGAAATAAGATTAAGTTCCCAAGGTTTAGGCCTGTTCTTGTTGCACCTCAAATGGGTACAAGGCTTTAAAAGAAAGAAAAACTATTGTTAGAAAAAGTATTTTTCTCTTTAAGAGCATAGATAAGAATTCAGATAGATGCTTTGTCATTTTCTTACAAATCGATGGTAGCCTCCTAGACTGCTTTTTTTTTCAGTTGACACATTGGGTGACGTTTTCTGAATGGTAGAAATCTAAATCAAGTGACAATATGTCCTATAATGACTAATAGAAATGTAACGACAGCCTATGCCACAAGTAAGATACTTAAAATATTTTTCTACAGATGAATAAAAAGTTCACTTTCCCCAGCCTTTGGGTATCTGTATTTGAGCCCTTCATCTGGAATTTTTTTAAAGGAAATTGCAAGAACGAGGGATGTGATTGACCTTGACTTAGGGTAGGCATCTAAAATAAATCAGACTAATCACAGTCTGCTTCTCTCTAGCATCCAAATAGGCAATCAAGACAACTAGCTAACAGAATTAGCTGATATATTTCAAGCAACTTAAAAGAAAAAGTCATTTCATTGAGCCTTGGGAATACAGACTTTTCAACTCAGTAGTTGTATTGGTTTGGGAAGACATCCAAACACCTTCCTAAACTTTTTATGCCTGGACACTCAAGCCTCTCCTGTACAATATTGCTGTACCTCAAAAAAATGTTTTAAATATTTAACTGTGGTTTGAGTCCTTCCTAGTAGAATGTGGGTGAAGTGTGCTGAGCGATAAATTGAATCTCTGGCACAATACACAGAATTGCTTTTTGTTTGTGCAAAGTTCACAGTTAATCCTAATTTGACATTGTTTTTCAACGTCTGCAGACAATTACTAGGCAAAACAGTCATCAGACATACAATGGCTCACGATATGCAAAGGCTGGCTATGTTCTCCCTGACTAATGATTGCTTGCCTTCCACAAGGATGGCAGAGAGGCTGAAAGACTGAGCCCACAAGCGCCCAGTAGCTGGCTAAGGTTGAAACAGAACCTCAACAGACAAAGATGACTTTTTGGCAGGTGGAGGGCAGAGCTCTGAAGAGCTTGTAGCAGGAAACATTCTCAGATGATGGATGTTATGCACCATTTACCCAGTTTATCCTATACTTCGGTAACAAATTTGGAATTATCACTGAAACTAAGTTCTCCAAATAGTGATATCTTTATCACTTACTATTTCCATCCATATAGTAGCATAGATCCCACTTTGGCAAAAGAAAAAGAGTATCTGACCTCTGTTTCATTCATCACAAAGTTTTGGTTACATTACAACAATGTATAGGCAAGTTTGTTTATTTTTATACTTATTAAAAAAAAATCACCTCTTGGGAAGCTCTAACTGCTGCTGAACACTGTAGTTCGTCTTCCCAGTGCCACAAACTAATGAATACACATACTGAAAATCTCTTTTCCACATGAGAAGTAACTGTGATGAGGAGAAGGATAATAGCTCTGAACATTTAATGGCCTAAGGTGTGAAAAATTACCTTCAATTCCAGGATGGAAACCAATGGTTGACAGTCAGGCTCTGCTGGATGAGCCAATCTGACCTATGCTGAAAACAGTTTTCTTAGGTCCTGAGACAAGAATTCCTGAATGAAGAAAGGACTACTTTCCCCTTGAAGCACAAAGTACATTTTTATGACCTTACACACACTAATGTAAATACAGAACAGTATTGTATAATTTAAAAAAAACTAAATCCTTATCAAAACATAACACTTCACTGTCCATATTGCTTCCTCTGTGGAGACAATGAAAGAACAAACAGCATCTGACAGATATTTAGACCCTACTACAAGAAAGATATAGACGTGCTGGAACGTGTCCAGAGAAGGGCCACAAGGATGATCAGAGGGCTGGAGCACCTCTCCGATGAGGACACACTGAGACAGTTGGGGTTGTTCAGTCTGGAGAAAAGAAGGCTCCGAGGAGACCTTATAGTGGCCTACCAGTGTCTTAAGGGGGCCTAAAAGAAAGCTGGTGAGGAACTTTTTAGGATGTTGGGTAATGGTAGGACCAGAGGGAATGGATTAAAACTAGAGATGGGTCAATTCGGATTGGACATGAGGAAGTTCTTCACTATGAGGGTAGTGAGACACTGGAACAGATTGCCCAGAGAGGTGGTGGAAGCCCTGTCCCTGGAAGTTTTTAAGGCCAGGCTGGATGGGGCTCTGAGCAACCTGATTTAGTGGGAGATGTCCCTGCCCATGGCAGGGGGGTTGGAACTAGACGATCTTTATGTCCCTTTCCAATCCTAACAATTCTATGATTCCATGATGTGCAAAGTCCAGCAATAGAAGAGTACAGCAGTAAGGGTGGTGTAAAAAGAACCAGGCAGGTATTTCCAGCTTGTTCCCTGAAATGAAGATCCAGGGGAAAAAGTGAGGAGAGGGAAAGAAACCACTTGCAGTGAAAAGTTTTGTAAACTTACCCATTTTCTAACAAAATAAAGAATAATAATGCATTTTGCCCTGCAGTTAACAATGTACACATAATTAAATAGTTTTGAAAATGATGTGCTTTTCTTTCGAGGTCATTCTAACATGAAAGACATTATGTAACAGCAAAAGGAAAAAACTAAATCAAAACAACTTTCCAGTCCACTTCCAAAATGACTCTGCCTTAAATAAAACTTCAGAACTAAAATGCTTTAAAACCGCTACAAGACTTTTTATCTTGCATTTTTGCTTCTCCATAACTGGAGAAGTTTTTGCGTCAGCACAACTGGATTTTTCCCCAAATTACAGCTTGTTAAATACACTCAGTTCTGTAAGATAGACAAGAGACCAATAACAAATCAATCTTTACTTGGAATGATTTCTTTATTTTTTTACTTCTTCCTTACTCTTAATGTCATATTCAAAAAAAATATAGCCAATTACTGATATTTAAATTATACACAATATTAATCGCAAAGAAAAGAACTGACAAGAGAACAGTGTTGTTCTGAGTAATGCACAAACCTGGAAGCAGAAAATCATTACCACTCTTCTAAATACACCAAAATTTGGCAAGGTATCCAGCATGGTTTTGGATTATTTTTTTTTGCTGGATTTTGTATCATGGAGTTAGAGTACCTTCCCTGTCAATAAGAAATAACAATGTTGAAACTCTCTGAGAAAACTCATTTTTGACCAACATTAGAATTTTTGACTGAAATTTGGTTTCTGGTCTATTTATTCTTCAGCAAACATCAGAATTTCCTATGGGGAACACAAACATACTTCAATAGTTTTCTTTTTTAGTTAGAGCATGGAATACCCTTACTCTGCAATACGTCTGCAGCATATTTTGGGAATAATAGCTTTGGTGCGTGGTTTTCCTCTCCAGTCTGCATTTTCCTTAAATGGATACTCCTCCATTGCAGACTGTGGGCACCCGACTTCCCCGATGTGCAACTTGCTCCCCAGCAGCACCTCCCAGGTTGCCCTCCCCATCTCAGCCGATCGGGCTGCTCCGAGTGTGTTGCTCCCAGTGTGGAGCAATTCAATCTTCTGGCTAAGTCACATCAAAGATTAGCTCTTTCTAAAAAGAGCTTCTTTAAAAACAAAACAAAACAAAAAAGAACTGGCAAACTTTTTGCTTTTTCAGGGTTTAAGCATTCCAGACTCTCATCCCTCCTGGACTTGGCAGACTACCTGGAAAATAAATGCTATTGCCTTGCATAAGACTGATCTGACCAGTCAAGCAGGCAGGGATCTTCAGACAGATGTGAATTTTTGAAAGGAAAGGTCCATTTAGAGACCAGCCCTCCTTTGCCCTCATGATCAGTGCAGCTGTTTCCCGCTTGTGGCTACAAGGAAACAGGATGTTGTCCCAAAGGACGAGTGCTTCAACTGGGTACACATTTAAACTCTGTGCGGATGGAGGCAGGAGGATAGAAAGCAAGTGCAATTTGCTTCCCTCTCCTTCCTCATGGCCAACAGGAAGAAAAGATTTCTAACAAGAAGAAAGATCTAGGCTCCAGGTGGTCTGCCCTTACTAGGGTATTTTCCACACGTGAAGCTTTGTAATGCCGATGAGACTAGTAAAATACACTGTTTGCAAAGCGATCCTTTTTCCAGGTAAAATAATCTCATTTTTATTGCTAATTGTGAGACTCATGGTGAACAGCATGAAATTACCCATCAATATCCAGTTTTCCTCCCACACGGTTTATTTTAGTACTACTGTGCTACAGTTTTATTAGCATAATTCTCGTAATACTGGACACATCATTGTCACAACATTTTAAATCTGCATTAAACAAACACACAAAATGCCTGTTAATGCCAAGCACAAGAGAGCCATTAATTTAGTTCTCAGATACAAACTCAGAAGGTAAAACAAGTACCTAAGAAAATAATGAGATATTTCTGAGGAGGGACTCGTATTTATTCTCTGCTGTACCCATAACAGGGATGAGGTGTGAAGGTCTTTACCGGGTGAAGATATCATACAATATCTAGAATAAACAGGTCAAAATTCTGCAGCCTTTGGAATGTTTCATTGTATTTTTGATTTTGTAAGGCAAAAGCAATCCCATGACAAAATGTCAACTATGAGATATGATATGAAGAAATGTGACATGGCAAAAGGGACATGGCTGCTGGGGATTACGGCACACCAAGGAGTGCCCTGTTTGACTTAACTGCTTTTAGTCAGAAATAAGTTTGTGCAAAATGCCCATGAATTCATAACTTGTAAAGATAAAATTGTAGGGAAAATAAAATAAAATTTAAAAAGTCAGTTACTTCTTTAGGGGAGCAGTCTGTGAATGCTTTCCAGTGGTATGTTTCATATTCAATATAGTGCTATCAAGCAGCTGATCCTAGAAACTTGCAGACAATAGAAGTTATTCTCTTCTCTATTCAGTTAAAAAAAAAAAATAATAAATCCTCTATATAAACACTGCCGCTCATTATCGTGAAGATGATAGCTATTTTTAAAACAAAGAGTAGGAAACATGGACATCTTACAAGTTTATTTAAAATACTCAAAATGTAAAGTATTAAAGAAATCTCAGTGAACACCACTAAAGTTAAAAGAAAAACAGGAATAAATTTCAGAGCCAACTTTTTTTTTAACCCTTCAATTATGGTAAAAAATTTAGAAAATATGAATGCACCTGAAGCACCTTCATATATGACAACCATCTCATTCATGGAATTAAACAAGGAATCCATGGGGAGACCCCCCTTATTTGTGGTGACACAGTATATTATGGAAGCATAAATTGATTTAGGAAATCCATCTTTTCACTTAAGTAATGAGTATATTAGCTTTTTCCTAAGCATGCAGTGTATCGGAAAGCACAACAGCAATAAAAGAAAGCGAAAGAAATCCGTCATGGTGGTTATAAGTCGTGCAAGAGTAAAGCCTGATGGATGTGAGAGAGTCTCTTTGCAATGACCCTTCTTTAGACCTACTGCTACCATTAGTGATGTGAGTAATTGTCCTAAGATAAACGATGGTCACTGATAAGACGGAACGAATGGACAAACAACTACCTGATTGAAATTCCCTCTCTATTTTGTGTGTGTGCGTGGTACTGTTTAATCACTGATTGATTGACTGACTGACCAATTTGAAAGCAGGGTCAGCTTCTGTCTTTGCTTTGGGTTATATTTCTGACAATGGGGGCTCAACCATAGCTGGAGGCATTTGAGATCATCTGACCTGTATTAAGATTTGAGAGTCTTGTATTCCTGATTCTCATAATAATGAGCTAGCTAGATACAAACAATGCTCATCTTCTGTACTGGTATATACACTCCACCCTCATTATAAAAATATTTTCAAAAGCCAAGGATATCCAATGATATAACAGTAATGTCAGCTCTCATGATTTAATCATGAGGCACATGAGCTTTTCGTTTAAATTTGATGTTCTCACGATCTCAATATTTTTCATGCAAATCTTGTTATTTCTGCATCCTTTCACCCTCTAGCTTAAATTGCTTGTCAATTGCATTGCTCTCCTTGAGTGCAGTGCTTCTGAGATTCACCAGTATGATTTTACACATCTATTTATAACTATTACTTTATCATTTTATCTCTTAAAGAAGATGTTATACATCATCCAGAATCTCTTCACTCAGCCAGATGAGTTGGAAGCAATATTTCATTTTCATTTTGGGGAAGACGAATGCAGAAAGAGTTTAATAATCAATATTTAAATTAGCCCAACAGTAAAGCTTCTCAGACAAGAGCAAAAGGACAACAGAGCAAACAGAAGAGAGATACAACATAGAGGAAGTTAATTACAGTCTTGTGTTTCAAATACGCTTTATAAGAAGGAGAGGAAAAGGTATTTTATCTTTACTACACCTCAAAGCAGGAGTGTCTCTGGGGCTTAAATTAACTGCAGCTTCTCCAACTCTTACTTTTGGCAATTCTCTCTGCCTGCACACCCATCCCACTAGCAGTTGGATTTTACTGCCTTAACCCTAGAATACCACAGTCTTTAATTTCTGTAAGACTAAGACCATGGCCCATATAATGGCAATGTTTTTGCTTCTCTGTGCAAGAATTCATTATAGGACTCTAAGAATCCGCACACGTGTGTTAGACTCAGGTTGAGTCTAGCTGAAAACAATGAAACACAGGACGGCCCCAAGGACTCTTACTGCTGGGAAAGACTGGCAGGGCTGAGGATGCCAAGATCAAGATCGACTTGGGGTTTTATGTATCACAGAACTGTGCAGTGAAAGACTATCAGAACAACTGAGTGGGAACACTTGATAATTTAAAGCACAAATTATCTATGTATCATTTGTTTCACTGTTCAAAGACAGAGTGAAATTTATGTTTCAATGGCTTTGCTACTTCTTACTCTTATAACCGAAGGAAAAGGAATACATATGATTTTGCCCTCTCTCTGACAAATTATCAGTTCTTTTTAAAAACAAAACAAAAAAACAAAACCAAAAACTTGGTCAAGATCAACCAAACAAGCAGAAGGGCAGAGATCCCTGATGGTCTATAGATTAGAACATGTAGATTAGGACACAAGGCTGCAGTATCCCCTCAACACTCAGCTGCCTGTTTGGTCTGTCACTCAGCAAATGTGTAGTTCGGTGTCATTTTCAACACATGCTGTTTCTTGCCCTCTCTGTAGTTCAAAAACGCAGGAGGAAGCACAAGGTACTCTGCAGATTTAGGGTTGCAGAAGTCAGGGATCAGAGAGACAATGGCATATGAGACGCACGCAGGGGCTGAAATTACTGTTGGCAGTGCACATATGACATGGATCCACACAAAAAAGTGATGATTCTGTATCTTCCCCACTCATAGAATATCATCTTATAAAATAGCAGCAATTCACACTTTGCCTAGTGTGCCATTCTGAGTGGTTTCCACATCATCTGCTGTCACATCATAGCAATCCTTCCTATCACTTCTGGATAGAAGAAGGTTCTTTGTATTGCTACCTATTTGGAAAAAATCAGATTAAAAAAAGACCTGCTAGCTCATTTTCCCTTATAGGAAACATTAAGAATAAGCAAATACAGGCTGTGTACCTTTTCATAGTTTGAGAGGAGAACTATCCTCTTGTGCAACTAGTGCAGTTCTAAGTAAAATCATATGACTGTATAAAATCATCAGCACAACTCTACATTAACAAAAAAATCTTGCTAAAAGAGAAGTTTTGTGTATATATATAAACATATATACACACACACCCCTAAAATGAATCATCCTCTTTCACATAGCAAAGATTTTTTTTTATTAAAAATGCTCTAAATTAATAAAATTGTTGATGAAAAAGAGCACAGAGCGAAAATAAATAGCAGTAAAATTGCTGAGAATCAGTAAGAGATAAAATATGACTTATTTACACACGGTCCAGAATAATTATTCTATAAATTCTTTTTAGGCTTGTCTAAGCACATTCGTTGTACAGATAGAGAGAAAGAAAAAAAAAATACTAAATCAAAGCACATATCACTAATCTTGTTTGGGGGTGGGGGAGATTTGGGATTAAGTTTTTCCCATTGGATAAGACTAGCAAGAGTAATCCATTAACCATGTGATCTTTCTATTACACCTCTTTACTTGAGTACATCTGGAAAAATCTGTGCCTTTCATTGAAGTTCTGGAAATAATGAAGTTTAGGAATTATAAACCTAAAAGCAGTCAGAGATCTGCTCAATTTGTGCCAGGGGAAGGAAAAGTCATGAAGTCTGAAGACATTAATTTGAATGATCCACAAAATCTTTATGTTTGGAATAAAGACACCAACGGTCCCTCCCCCACCCTCAAATGACTGCTTTCACACAAGGTGGCTCAGGGCTTCTCAGATGTGTATGCAGAACTGGTTTTTACTGCTCTGACAGGTGTGTGTATCCAGGGACTCCATCCCAGGCTTGGGACAGGACTCTTTCACCACAAGAAGTGAAGATTTAGGGGAAAAGAGCAGAAGGGAACCAAAAATCAGGAGAAAGCCCTCCAGAGTGGCAGGTGCTTTGCTCCTTCCATCACTGGAGCTACGTTGGGGTAAGAAGGATGATGGCCCCTTCTCTTCTTTCCTAAGCCCCGGTCTGTTTGTCAATGCCAGCTGTGCTAGGAGCCCAGGGTGTTACTGTCCCAGACTGTGCGAATGACACCTTTGCTGAGGCAGAGGGATGTCCTGTGCAGCCCCTGGGATGCATAGTTCTCCCCAGGCTCCACTAGAGAAGAAAGGGAGATGAAAACAGGTCTGCCTTCACCATCCAGGAAAGAAATAGGACAAAAGCAGAGCAATGTAGCGTGACAGAAGAGGGGGTGCCTGCTCAGTGAACTAGGACAATGGCTTGTAGAAATCTGTCAGAAATATCATAAAGAAAAGTATAGAGCTATTACTGTTTCTACAGCCCCTCGGATCCTCCAGTGGCAGAACATTTTCAATGATTGTTTCTGTTTGGTGGAATCAATTATCCCCTGATAGATTCTCCTTCCAAGCTTAAGATTGCATTTAAAAACTCATCTATTTTCTGAATTCTTATTGGGATATTTTGAACTGTAGATATTTTTGGGTGAGTATTTCATTTCTGAATCACTTTATATTTCAAAGTAGTTGCCAAACCTATTTATGTGTCTGCATATTATAAACTGTTCTACATGCAGTATACAATTTAACTTGGATATCTGATTTATTAAGAATGGTCTGATATGCTATCAAAGTGAAAAACAAAAAGACAAATCTAAGAAAAATGAAGCTCGTTAATGTTTACGTATTTTTAAAATCACACGTGTGCCTTGGAAGCTTGATTTATTATTTCAATAGAAATTCAAACATACTGGAAACAGTATTATTATTAATTTGATTCCAGGCAACAAAGTGAAAATGAGAAAAAAGAAAAAAAGGGCAATAAAGGATAAAATTGCCCCTTTTATCTGTTCGTTGTTGAATTGAGTAGTCTTATGTGTAACTGATACTATATGTGCATAACACAATTCCTTCTGAAGGATTCTTAAATCCTTCATAAAATATGAATAAATCTTGAATGACATACTAATGCCTTCCTTATTCAAGCAATAACTTTCAAAATTGGTGGGCATTTGTCCGGTTAATTAGAAAAAAATAACTGATCAGGACCTTATTCTGGATGAGGACATTAGAGTTGGTCTATTTGTATAAAAACATGGTTCACAGGACACGTTCCAACCCAGCAGTGCCTGTCCTTGTCAAAGAGCTCTAGCTGAGAGGCAATTTGGAGCCCAGGTGCACATTGCAATTACGGACAAAACCTTGCCCCCTTCTTCAGACAAAAAGATGGTTGATCACCTTTCTCAGCTCTGTACCTTGGTCTTCTCATCTATGGCTCTGCTAGCTCACAGAGAATAACAAGAGGTACAGTTGTAAAAGTCTGCTTTTGAAGACCATCTTGAAGCAAGAGTGGATGTAAGCTGAAGCTTTCAGATAGCCTATAGGCATCAGCTGCAGGGAATATATTACATGGCACATTGAATCCATAATTAATGTTGTATGTGCATTTATTTTACAGCTGCCAATTTTGTGCAGAGACCCAGGTACTTTTGAGTATGGATAATGTAGAAGGGAAAGATAAATATGAAGACAGAAAGCAGGCTTGGGGGTTACAATGGGTTGCTGAGGAAGTTGTTGGGCCTTAATTTTTCCAGTTTTGTTGATGAAATTGTCCCCTAGGCCACCTGAGCTCATTTTTCCTATGATGTATTATTAGTAAGCCTTTGATGAGTTTCAGAAAGATATGTCCTAGTTGCAATCTTCTGCATAATTACTGGCATCGTACCAATTCTGCTTTCAGGTCTTATTCCCACTGGTACTTTCATAACATTATCTCTTCCCAGAAAACCCCATCCATCTTAGAGGACTACAGCCTGCACTCATGCTCCTCTGAGGAGCCTCTGCCCTCATGCAGGCTGCATTGATGTGGGCAAGCTCGTTCACATATGGGCAAACTGCCCCATATTGTACAAACTCTAGGAAGAACCACTGCATCTTGCTCAGTAGGACCATGCTCCACCATCATGGGTCTCAGGTGCTACTGCAACATGCACATATGGTGCAATACAAGGCACAGTTAGCATTTTAAAAATTTTCGTTATTAAATTTTATATAATTTATCTCTTCAATAGCACACTGTTTTTCTTTCTAATACCTTTCTATCTTATAGAAGACTTTCCACAGTCCATATTGCAGAACATTATGGCATAACAAAATCATTGCAACACCTTATTAGGGGATAGGGGGGTTTGTTTGCTTTTTAAATCTCGGATTTGAATCAGAAGATATGTTCCCAGATTATCCAGTTTCCACAAGTGAATTATGCTTGGTAAAACTCCTAGAAACCAATGGAAGTTTTAAATTTGAGAACCAACCCAATATTACAGGAAAAACCAAGGACCTATTTTTAGCAATGTTAAGCACTTGCAAACTGAGAACATGTCTGAAAAACATCAGGCCCAGGAACTCCAGAAAACCCCACACTTACATGGCCCAGCTACTTCACTCTGCTAATTAGCATGCTGTTTTTCCAAGAATACTTCCTATTTTGAACACTAATTTGCTCTTATTTATGCATCTATAGTTGATTATGTGCTATGTACTTTATACCATACTTCATCTTAAAATAATAAAAGGCACTGATGACACTTTTGTTAGCAAACATCTGGTGAAGGAAAAATAATAATTCTTTTCATGCAACAAAGCACAGTAATATTTCTGACTTAAACATTTCATTTAAAATTAAGTGTTTGAAAAGCCAAAGAAATCAATATTCCAAGGATATAAAAAAAGTCAGAAAACGTTCTTGCTATTTGAATTTAACTTCGTCTCTGCTGCCTAACCTACTGAGCCCCTCAGCTCCCAGGACAGATGTCCTCACTACTCAGTGGCTCCTCTTCAGTGCTCGGGACCAAATTACACCTAAAGGATCTGACAGTACAGCTGTTTGCCAATTATAAAACACTCTGACACATCTCGAGATGAAAATCTTCCAGTCTGCTTCACTAAGGGATTTATTATTTCCCAGGCCTTTCCTCTATAGCATAATGAGAATAAAAGCTTCTGCGATTCACAGATCTTACCTAAGGTACAATAATGCATAGAAACAGCATCTCTTTCTTCAAGGAAGAACCCAAAGATTTTACAAAAGGCAAGGGAAAAGGAGCTAACATTAGACAAAGGAAGCTATTTTCCTTGATAAAAAAAAAAAAAATAAAATCTGAATTTGAGACTACATGAGATTTCAGACTTGAAAAATACATACATCTGTGCTGAGACATGGACCTTTAAGGTGCTTCATTATTGGCACTTAAAGCTACTTTCAAGAAACACCTGGGTTTGAGTAAGCAGTGTGATCAGACAATGTCAGCAGGGGTGGGCAGATTTAGAGAAGAGAGTGTTACACATTCAAAAGACGTTTTAAAGATGAAAACTGCATTGTCAGCAAACCATTTACAATAACTTAAGTATCCCAAAGTACATTATCTTTAATGCTAGAGCTCTTCCATAGGCGATTCAATACTCATCCAGTCTGATTCCTTTCAGAAAGATAAGGTTTCTGTTCTTTAATCGTCATAATTTTATTAGCATCTTTAACATTCATGATTCCAAATATGCTTTTCTATATGTTCTTCTTTTTCTTACAGTATTTTTACAAATGCCTATAGCAACAGATGCTAAAAATCACAACTTTCTCCTACATAATAGTACAATTCCCAGGATGCAGTCATTTGTCTCATGCATTAAAATTTGAGGATAAGAAAGTGTTCGGCGGTCACCACATTGTTTGTGTTCCCTTTTGAATTACTGTTTTGAAAGCCTGAGCTTTCTGCAGTGTTATTGAGACTGTGAAGTAATTGCCAAAACTCAAAGAAGCTGTAAGCTCTTCTATTTTCCATGTAACCAGAAATACTTGATAAGCCATTTATGCCTATATAGCTGTCGTTATGCCCAGGAAGAACTTGCATGGATCTAATTAATAACGCTGTTTCCAGACAGCGGCGCTTAAGCGGAGATTAAAATTTCTTAAAGATGAGTATGAACTATTTCACACATGGGGGGAAAAAAATTATTTGATGAATTGGTTTGCATGAGACTTCTCAAAGAGAAGGAAAGAACAAAATTATCTGATTCATATCCCAGTTATTTTTATATTACTATCATATTCTTGCCTATGAATATATCTATACATATGTATTACACACACAAATACACACATATCTATAACGAGCATTTAAGTTAAAAAAAAATGCATTCCAGAAAAATACTGTTCCTAAAGGAACTAATATTCATGTGTTTATCTTGTGCGTCAAACTGCGGGAAACAAGTGCTATTTTGGCATCTAAATATAAAGTGAAATGCAGTCATTTGAGCAAGTAACATGCTCCCCACACTCCCCTTTCTGTCAGCCCTGGCTTCCCATCAAGCACCATATATTTGGAATTTGTTTTCAAATACAGGTACAGGGAAAAGAGAAGAAAAAAGCACAGCCCAAAGTTACCTTTTCCAAGTTGGAAAACTGAAGGGCATCTTCAGGACAGCGATAAATTCCTCCAGAAGGTAGGAGGATAGAGCATGTGGGTTTTTTCACAGAAACACCTATTTCTGCAAGCACAAGGAATGACAGAGGAGACAGTTTAGTCATATTGGCATGCCCATATTGGTAGCAGGAATCACCTATTCATTATTTGCATGCTTTATACGATGTTAGAAGAGTATCAGTCTTCTGTGTATCCCATGTTGTTGCAAAAAGCTTAAAAGAAAACAAACCAAACATTTTGGGACCTTCTCCAATCCAACCAGAAGGCAGGGATGGGCGCAGTTTGTGCAAACCTCTGACCCAATCCAAGAATCTTTGCATTTAGAAGGAATTCAAATATTTAAGAAAGACAAAAGCAAAACCGAAAATAATAATAATTTTTAAAAAATATCCTGAGTTGCTACAGAGAATGGATTTAATTTACCATCTATGTGACTGCTGAACTGATGCATTCTTTATTCTCACATAAACATTTGTTTGCCCATAGCTTCCAAACACTACATCATTTATTGAGTCAATTTGTCAACTTGGGTCAGGTTCAGATATAAATCTGTGTCCTATATCCACACTGCTAATATACTTTAAAAAGTAATGAATGCTGCACTTCCAGGTAAGTATAATGAATGCCAAACCTTGCAAAACAGCTGGATGCGTGTGTACTTGATGAGAAAGAACAATGCTTTGAAACACAATAAACTTTCCTGTTGGTAAGTTATTCCACAAGTCTGCCTAATTTTAAGTTGTATTTCTATTTCGGTATCTTCTCATGTGTAATGCACAAAAACTTGAATTCCAGATGGACATCCAAGTCATCTGATATTTTTAAGCCATAATTTTGCATTTCTTAAACTGTTCCTCATTATGAATCTTGTTACAACAATACTCAGAGCCTTGCAGTATACTCCAGGCCATATTTTCTAAATTTAGAATTTAAGTTGATCTCACAGAACATCCCTGTAAAACTTAGCAAACAAAATGAATTTGTGCATAGAATACACAAATGCACAAATAATTACCTTTTTTTGTAAATACAAATGCATATTTTGTACGCATAGAAAAACCATTTGTCTGCATCTTGAGGGGGAATTTTCATATACCAAGTTAAAAATGTACTAGTTTACTTAATGGCAGCCTTTCTTCAGTTAATGAATCATAACCTCTGTTATTCCTGCCCATTAAAAGAAGTCAGTATTGTCTTGAAGGCACAGGCGAAGCAGGAACTGGCATAACTCAATGTAGTAACGTATTTGCAACATTATATTGCAACCGGTACATTTCTGCCCTTTATGCCCATCACAAAGCTTTCTGATTTAGGGCTCAAGCTGGACTACATGCTACTGTATCTAATTCAAGCATCCTCTTTCCAGATGAAGCAGACACCCAGACCCTGGCAGCGCCAATTAGAAATCCATCAGAATAATGCTGCTGCAGTGCAGCATCACAGCACTTGCAAGATGAACACCAGGCACTAAAGGGGAGGTCTGCCTATAGTCTTTTGTCTAGTTTTAACAAAACAGTTTGATGCAGTGGGGTGTTGAGCTAGAGGAATCATGACTTTCAAATGCAAGTGTTCCGCCTTAAGAAGAGAAGGCAGGGAAATGGGGAGTGGGGTGGGAAATCTACCTCCTGCTAAGCAAAATAGGCCTTTGAGAACCATCTGCAACAAGTAATCTGAAGTTATGGTTTTCATGTTCCCAATACAACATGAGAGAGGTTCAGACTGTCCTGAAGTCTGCCACTTCTGCTGTCATCAGAACAACACATTAAAGAGTTTTGCTCTCTGTGAAGGAGGAGTTCATTTTTGTCCCTATGGATCTTCAACCCCTTTGCACTCTGATAGCATATCGAGTGAACTGGAAATTATACCAGTTTCAACAGATGCTGCAGAACAAGACTGAGCAAGAAGAAATGTTTGCAGCCATCAGGGAATTAGAGAGAAAGCTAACTGCTACACTGGGCTGAGACTTAAGTTTTAACTAAAAATATCAGAGATAAATTATGTTTTGGGGCCTTGAGAACACAGATAGAACACCAAGGGACAAAATAAAAAACACATCATTTTTTTTCTCCTATTTTGCTTTAAAGGGAGAAACAAGGAAGTAGCATTTGCTCCTTGCCCCGAGTCATAAATCATTTGGATCTTAGACTGAAACATTACCTTTGCTACTCTTCAGAGCAAATTTTTTTCACAAACTGGTGCCTTGTGATTTGCTTCATGGATCTCTAGAATGCAAAGTTATCCAAGTCTTTACTTCATTCATAATCACTTTCCCAATCTTTAACATTCTCTTCTAACACATGCTCCCTTTGTCTTTCAGCTAAATACAACCCTTCCTAACAGGAATACACAGAAAAAACACAAGAACAATCAACTATAAGAATACTGTCAGGACCTGAAACTCATTGTTCACTTTGCTTCTGTCTCTTTATTATTCCTCTCTCACATAATTTAAAACTCCCTGGGACCAGATCAGACACTTATCCTGTGTTCTTACACTGGTTGGCACAGTTGGTTTCAATTGCTGCTTTTTTCTCTATTATCGTCTTCTACTTGCTGGAAGATCTGTAAGATCAGTCTCCATAACAAAAGTCAAAGATCCAACCACTAAACTTCTACATTGCAACACTTTGTATTTCCGCATCTAGAGAGAGCCCTTATTCACTTTATGAATCCTTCATCTTTTCAAGTATAGGACATAAAGCCAATGTCATTGCTGCCTTGGTCTTTTGACATAACAGCACACAGAAATTATTTCTTCTCCTGATATCCTCATATCCACAGCTGCTGAAGGATCTGGATAGGCCTCAGAGAAAGCACACCATGCATTTATGCCCTGAAATTATACTAGACTGGTATATGTCAATTATGCAAGTCATAAATCATATTACACTTTTCAGAAAGGCATACACAGGCTTTTCCTCTTTTGCCGCTTAACTATGAAGAATTTTGCTTCAAACACTAAAATAAAATACTGAATGCCCTTTAAAATGCACAGAAGTCCACTAGCTGCAAGTGACAGCAGTAGCTGCAGAAATATAAACTGAAGTGACGCTGTGGCATACAGTCTTCACTTCAGTGACTATTTTGAAAAAGGCACTCATGTGAAAACTTTATAGTATATACAAAGGCTCCACAAAACAAAAATGAACCAGAGTCAAGTTCTCAGGCAGTAACAGGTGCTGTTGAAGCCTTGTTGTGCACATCAGGTACAATTAGGAGTTCACAATCTGTGAACTAGAATGGGAACTGCTCAATCTGATTGTGTTTGTGTCTTGTGCTGTTAAAAATATCTATTATAGAACGGCATTAGAGAGTTTTCATACTCGTGTTAAGGCTGCAGAGTATAAGGGAACTTTTCATTACGTCACCTGTACCGATACAACATTATTCACAATCTGACCATTATTCTATAATCCACAATTTTTACCTAATTAACTATGTATATACACTGACATAGCTGTGTTTGGAGTTTCAAGGACAAATATTACCTTTCTTAGTTACCTTGTCTGTCTAGTTAGTCTTGTGCAAAACAGCTGCAAAGCGTTTTCAAAATAGAATGATATATAGCTAGCCTGGCTATGTGAAATGGTAGGATATAAAGCATTGGAACATCCAGCACAACTTTGTATTTTTGCTCTGGAAAACACCAACAATTTCAAAGTCAGCAACATGCTGAGTCGCAAGAGAAAAACTGGGCTGGAAGAGAGGGCTTATGGTGTTTATTCAGATTATAACAGTAATTAGAATTCTATATCACGCATTTACATTGATTAGTTATGCACATCTATTATAGGCAACAAACTTTTCATGATTGTTCTGAGTAGCGTGCAAGCATTTACTGATGAAATAAAACTTTAAAAGATAGTCAAGTTAGACAATAAAGAATTATTTTGCTGGGACAGGAGAAAAACATGAAAGATGCCAAAGGCAGCAAGAAAAAGTGAGAGAGATACCTGATGGAGAGGGAACAGGAAAGCTGTAACAGCTGGAAAGGAGCAGGAGGAAAACAGCAAGTAGGATCAGAATGAGACGATGGTAAGGGAAGAGCAAGTGCAGGGATTTCGCTCAGTGTTAGGAGAGCGATGGTGAAAGAATGGGAGATCCCTGCATCTGAGCTAACCACTTCCAATCTGAATCCTCCTTTTTCCCCTCAGTGGCTCCAGGGGCACCAGAGTCTCAAAAGGTGTGCCCAGAGGAGCTCTGGCGCTAAGAAAATATCAAAATGGTCCAATGCTCCAGAGTAGAAGCCCTGCAAAACAAGCAACCACTTGGCTACAACAGTTCTGCTGACTGAGCCAGTGCACCCAAATTAAAAAAATTAAAACTTTTATTACATGTCAACAAAAAAAGCCCAAACAAACTACGGATTTAAGAATCTTTTTGTTTCCTTATATTCTCTTATTAAGGTGAACTATTACATTTTCTTGGTAAGGTACATCACAATTAAATGACCCCACAGTGTTTTCTCCCTAATGCTACTCCAATATTACAAATACTCTCTTTTGCTCCAGGTGCAGTGATGAGGCAGCATCCCAACTACCTTTTGTGTTTTTAAAGGGTATCCCCAAAATAACTCCCCTGTTCACAGCTGGTTTAAACATCTTCATGTGTCAAGTCCTTAAATGACTTCTTCTCTTTTTGGAGAAAAGCAGTAACATAAAGCATGTTGTTTAAACATTTGCTGCATTCCACCTAATTATACTGATGATGCCTTGCAAAACTAAAGCGTTTCATCTTCCCTCCAAAGTTTCCCTTGCCTTTGTCTGATCTGGTCTCTGTTCAACTGGACCATTACAAAGATCCATGCTCTGAGGCTCTTCAAAGCACAGTAAAACATTTCTGTCTTTATGACAGTTACCTCTCAAAGAATCATAAGTTTCCAGCAAATCTTTTATATATGGATTTTGTCTCCCTACAAGTTATGGATGAACCTAATTACCTCATCCAATTGACATCCTCAGTTTTCTTTTATGATGTGATTTTGTTTTTAGTTAGATACAGTACTTCTCTAAAGCAAGTTGTAGAGATTCCATTATCTTAGAAACTCAAACTAGCAGTAGATGTTGCAAAAAGAGTAAAAAATTATAAATTGCAGTAAACATCCATTCTTATCAGACCAGTTCTGGCCTTCCTTTTCCCTTTCCCCAAAAGATTACTAGTTTATTCAAGTTTGCAGTAAGAGCAGGTACACCATCAGCCGCATTCTTCTTCTGTCACCAGAGTAGGCACTGTAACATACTAAGGACTAACTAAAGATTACAATCAGCTAGCTTGCTTGGACACCGACAAATATTTCACTGCAGCTGCATAGAAGACAGGACAGTATAACTTGCTTTGCTCTTTGGTAGGCTTGCAGAAGGGTGTGGATACAGTTAGCTAAGCTAGCCTTTTAGTTATTTTTCTTCAGGTGACTGGTTCACATCAACCACAGAGTAACCAAAATACATGAACAAAACAGTATCTAATACACTTTGCCCTACAAGAACTGAAGAAATAATCTCCGTGTGTTGTACACGTGTGACATCTCACATCATACACTCGTGATCTCCATCCTAGTCTCAGAAAGGTAAGATGTTGCAAGCTGAATTGCTGCCTAAGGTTCATTTCTCAAACAACTGAATATATTTGATGTTTCCAAAGTCTGAGTTGAAGGTACTATTACATTCTTGCAAATGTTCCTGTACCCCAGTTCCAGTTTATGTTCTACAGATACATGAGCATCTCCTGTCCTCTTAACATTATTTACACTTCCATTTTCAAACAAGACCTGAGCCAAAGCAAAGCTGCTTGCTTCTGGGGCTGGAAGCTTCATGTGAGCTCTTGTGTCCCTTAGATTAGGTAACACTAAGGGGAACAAATTCACAAAGTGAGAGTCACAAAGTGAGAGTCACAAATGAAAGTCAGGAAAAGAGGAGATGGACACAATAAATCAGTAAACAAACAACGTGACAAACCCCCCTATAGATAGGATTACTAATAGCTTCTTTTCACAACCTTGAAAGTATCATCATATTGCAAAGACTCAGTCATGGTATATTATGTACTGATGCTTCAGAGATATCAAAAAAGCAAATCTATAAATGCTATCCCCCCCCCCCAAATTGCTTGTAGTTACAGAAACATCTGTAGAACGTAAAGTGACAAAAATATTCCCCAGTAATATATATATTCATGACTAACACTCACAATGCCTGTGTTTATTTTCTATACCACTCTTACCACTGCCATCTTTGCCTATTGGCAATTATCGGCAAGGTTGCCTGCTATTTATATGTGCACAGGTCTATGGGACCAGATAGGTTACATCCAAGAGTGCTGAAAGAGTTGGCAGACGTGCTCGCCAAGCCACTTTCTATTATCTGCCTGAAATCATGGCTAACTGGGGAGGTCCCAATGGACTGGAGGGTAGCAAACGTAGCACCCATCTACAAAAAAAAGTCAGAAAGGAGGATCCAGGAAACTATAGACCTGTCGGTCTGACCTCAGTACCAGGAAAGGTCATGGAGCAGATCACCTTGAGTGCCATTACAGGTCATATAATGGACAACCAGGGGATCAGGCCTAGTCAGCATGGGTTTATGAAAGGCAGGTCCTGCCTGATGAACCTGATCTCCTTCTATGACAAGATGACCCAATTATTGGATGAGGGAAAGGCTGTGGACATTGTCTACCTAGACTTTTGAAAAGCATTTGACACTATCTCCCATTGAATTCTCATGGAAAAAACTGGCTGCTCATGGCCCGGAGGAGCATATGATCTGCTGGATCAAGCACTGGCTGGATGGACGGTCCCAAAGAGTGGTGGTCAATGGAGTTAAATCCAGCTGGCGGCCAGTCACAAGTGGTATACCTCAGGGCTCAGTGTTGGTACCACTTCCGTTTAACGTCTTTATTGATGATCTTGATAAGGTCACAGAGCGTATCATCAGTAAGTTTGCAGATGACCCCAAGTTAAGCAGGAGTGTTGATCTGCATGAGGATAGGGAGGCTCTACAGAGAGACTTGGATAGATTGGGCCAACGCTAACGGTATGAGCTTCAACAAGGCCAAGTGCCGGGTCCTGCACTTGGGCCACAACAACCCCATGCATCGCTACAGGCTTGGGGAAGAGTGGCTGGAGAGCTGCCTGGCAGAAAAGGACCTGGGGGTTCTAATTGACAAGCGGCTGAATATGAGCCAGCAGCGTGCCCAGGTGGCCAAGAAAGCCAATGGCATCCTGGCTTGTATTAGAAATAGTGTGATTAGCAGAAGTAGGGAGGTGATTGTCCCCCTGTACTCAGCACTGGTGAGGCCACACCTTGAGTATCGTGTCCAGTTTTGGGCACCTCAATATGAGAGAGATATTGAGGTGCTGGAGTGAGTGCAGAGGAGGGCAATGAAGCTGGTGAAGGGCCTGGAGAATAAATCTTATGAGGAGCGATTGAAGGAGCTGGGACTGTTTAGTTTGAGGAAAAGGAGGCTGAGGGGAGACCTCATCACTCTCTACAACTACTTGAAAGGACACCGTAGAGAGGTTGGTGCTGGTCTCTTCTCACAGGTAATTAGCGATAGAACAAGAGGGAATGGCTTCAAGCTGCAGCAGGGTAGGTTTAGACTGGACATTAGGAAAAAATTCTTCACAGAAAGGGTGGTCAGACACTGGAATAGGCTGCCCAGGGAGGTGGTGGAGTCACCATCTTGGATGTGTTTAAGAGTCATTTAGGTGTGGTGTTAGGGGATATGGTGTAGGGGAGAACTTTGTAGAGTGGGGTTGATGGTTGGACTCGATGATCCCAAGGGTCTTTTCCAACCTAAATGATTCTGTGATTCTATTTATTCTGGCAAGGTTGTCAGCTATTTATCCTTACACTTTTTTTTGAGTGTATCAGATGTATTAGCCTGGCTTGCTGCCCAGTCCTTCTTTCTGAGGACTAGCACACAAAGATCTGATGCTGAGCAGCCCCCCTCAAGTTACATGTTAGTTTTACAATACCTTACTCATACTAACATATGAGTTAGCAGGAGGAAAAAAGCTACGCATAATTACTACTGAAGAGAAAAAAAAAAACCTGCTTGGCTTTCTACAGATATAAGTTCACCACCCCACATCTGATACATTTTCTCTGTTATTGAAGGGCACATATAACTTGTTCCACCAACAGTGCTGTAGTTGCAGACCCCATCCCTCTATCAGAGCAGCAGCACGCATGCCTGGCCACCCTCTGCCCTGCCCTGTCAGCTGATAAGCCACTAAATCCTGTAGCAAGAGTATTATTTTCACTCACATTGCCTCAGAAGAAGCCTTTCCTCAAATACCCTCCCCATTGCCATCACTCTCCTATCACTGAGTGTACTGGCACACTTTGATAGCGTATCAGTTACTCCTGTCTTTACTGAAAATATTAGGAATAGTACCATTAGTAAGCTGGCTATGAGTTAGAGAGGCAGAAAGAAACCCTTAATATTAACAAGTCATTCACTGATATTCCACAAGTGACCTCTTACAGGCAACATCAGTATGTAGGACCACTACATGGACAAGCTCAGAGTCCCATTAAATATAACAGTGGTTAAACATACACAGCACAGGGAATAGAAGAAAAGACCATGTATTGTATAGAGGTGACTGTTTGGACCTTAACCTCACAGGCTGCTCCACATGGGGAGACTTCTGCCTTTTTAGAGTCACATCACTGGTATGATTCCCCAAATATGTCTCCCTAACAGATACAGTTTAACACAATTATTTAAGTAGTCCTGTGAGTATTTATTAATGGCTTTAGAGAACTGCAGGGGAAAGTCTTTCTTTCTTTCCCTCAAGGTCCATTGTGCCAGGAGAGCAATACACTCCAACTTAAACCACATAGCAAACAAGGACACCACACTGCAAAATTTGTTACTGTTGTAGTAGATTAGGCTGTAAAGTATCCATTGCAAAATGTACAAAAGCCAACCACAATGTGCTCTTTTATGGCTCTTAATCCATGTTTGAGTTCATTGCTATAGGCCTATTTTACACTAATGGGGACTTCTACAAATAAGCACATTCTCTGAATTCAAGAGTAATTATGCTAATGGGACTACAAGCACTAGTTGTAGAGCAATAGTAACACAAGAATTGCACATAAACCATACATTTCCACACCATTCCATGAGTTACTTGCTCCCAAATGAAAACTGTCAGTAGTCTGTGTTTATTTATGTTTTGAAGTAGATCATAATTTGTCTCATTTCTGACACAAAAGCTTCCCTAGGAAGCAAAAACATTTATTTATTTTAATTGACCCTGTCTTGAAATAATCATAGGATCTGTTTGCTGACCAAAAACATTTCAACAATGCTTGTGATTACAGAGCTAGCTGAAAGCACAGATCTAGGAACTTCTTCTCCAAGGAAATGGTTTTTATTTTTAAAAACAAACTCCCCTCACCCATCTTCCAAGGCAAAATTATTTGAAAATACTCTAACTTGTTGTTGCCTGTAATGGACCTGTTTGATTTGGTCCCAAAGTTGCAGCTAAAAGCAAATTTTTTACTTCATGGTACATGCAATAGTTTTCTGATATTAACAGTTATGCCGTTCACGTGGAGAGTACATGTGTACTGCAGGGTACAGGTGAGGAGGTAAGAAAACAACAACACACCACCCAACTCAAAAAACACATCTTGCTAAATCAAATCCACCAAATAGACTCATCACTTATAATTGGCACTGCTGTGCATATAGCAAGTAATGCAACTGTGTGCTATTGCTCTGTAAGGGCTATTTATATACTGTGACACACTGAAATACTCTGCTGGAAAAAAAAAAGAGTAGTCTAAAACAGCAAAACCCTGTCTCACAAGTAAGCTCTTGTCTGGCTTTGTTAACATCAGGGAAGCCTAAGAAGGACCGACACTTTTATGTGATGCAGAGAATTAGGATCAGAGCAACCCTTCCACAATCTGACATTGTTTTACGCTCTGAAGTACATTGACCCTTTTAAATTTGTTTACTATTTTGACCTTTCTAAATTAACCCCCCCCCTTTTTTTTTTCCTGTGGACAGTAAAACACAGACAAAATTGCAAACTAGGTGTAAACTGATCAAAGATTCATTAAGAACAAGACAAACAGCATATCAGGTTAAATGTACTACACCATTAGATGGTTTAAACAGTTACTTCAGTAAATTGAACCTCACACTGCAAAAGTAAGACTTAATAGATAGAAACACGTCCCTAAGAAGTCAGAGCAAGTCAGGTTTTGTATAGCTGATACTTCTGTATTTGAGACTTTTCATACTGATATAATGCATTAATATCTAATACACACAATGTCACATTAAAGTTATGAGAACAGGGGAAAAAAAAAGGTAAAGAATGAGACACTTGTGTAAAAGGGTCAATACAGGTCAAGGTTTCAGATGAATTTAATACTGCTGCTAATCACCACATCATCCATGCGAAACGTATAGAAGTAAAGTCACAGTTTGGCAATAACGTAGCTACAACACAGTCAGTGGAGATCAGAAAGAAAGGGCTGTTATATACTTTATTTCTCCTATTCTAGGAAATAAGAAGCTGAGTGCCAGCATTAGCTTCCTGCAGTGAGTATGCATACATGGAAGCAGGCAAGAATCACAGATAAGAGTTCCTTGCAATTAAATTAAGAAGCATAAAACAAGAGTATAGGGTCCAAGGAGAATTCCACCATCTGTATACTGATGCAAAGCAGTAGTCCTATTCAGCAGTTAAGTTGCCATCTCAATATCTTTGCTCCCAAACCCCTTTTCCAAGATGTAAATAGCAAGACTCTGACATGCTTAGTAAGCATGTCCATCAGATGAAGGATACAATCCCCAAGTCACCATTTATTGAAACATAGTCAAGGAGTTGCAAAATGCAATGAGATAAAATCCATTTTGAGTACTGTTTTAGCCTCCCAAAGATTACATCAGTCTAAGTTTGAGAATTTATAATGGATATATCAAGTCATGGTCAACCATCTGTCTAAACTGGCCCTGCTTTGAGTGTGGGACCAGTCCAGAAGAACTCCAAAAGTCCTTCTTGTCTAAATTATTCTACTTATCACTCATTTATGCCTTGCCCAACACTGCAAAGCAAATACAGCATCAGTCCTCCTCCCATGACACATCTGAACTGAGCCAGCTACCTTTGCTCCCAGTACAGGTTTAAGTATTAAGAGCATATTTGAGAAAGTTTTCACTAGCTTCCCAGTCCCCCTTCCAAAACTCATAACGCAGTAAAGCAGCAATTACTGCATGAAATTTTGACAGACATTTTGGAAAAAAAAAAAAAGAAAAAAGTGTTTTCACACTACTTACGTCCTGAGAGTTTCTAATACAAGAAGTGATAGTGACAGCACTTCTTAATGAAATGGACAACAATGACTTCAAAGGGCTTTGCATTCATGAGGCGGTGATTATGGTATGTACTAGTCCAACAAGTTTTCTCTGATTGCTCTTATTTCTCTCAATGCAACTTGTCCTCACGACTTTGTGCAGGAATGATTACAATTTGGAGACAAACAGGCTTAAAATAGGAAGGTCACACTGCTTTCCTCCCTGCTAATACAACCTTAGAAAGAACCTTGCACTTTGCCTATGCTGTGCTGTATTTGCCTACAGAGAGATTACGCTCCCTAGAGTTTTCTGTCATCAGCTTCTTTAGTTACCAACATGATGATTGCCAGCACGCCCTCCTGATTGCGACTTTCGGAGCGTAGCACATTTCCAGAAGCAGCCTGGCTTTTTAGGTGCAGGATCCTCAGAGCCCAAAGGCGCAACCATGCCATAGTACATAGACTGTGCTCTTGAGCGCAATGTCATACACTACAGCATGACATTGAAATTGCCTGTGGCTGAGAAACTTTTGGGATTGGACCTTACTGGGAGGTAGAGCCAAGACCTAGACCTTATTGGGTTAAGTGCAATACCATACTAACATGGTTACCATTCTTCCTGGACCAGAGCAGATATTGCTACACACTCCTGTGTGCTGACAGTACACATACATGTATATAAGGGTACTAGCCCAAGGCTTCTTTTGCAGTACTTTAGTACATACTGTAAAAGCGCTATAAGCCACTTCCTAAAACATGATTTTTCAAGGTGTTACTCTTTAATATTAAATATAACTCAATCATAGCAAAATATCAGACTGTATGATATATCACTAGAATAAGTGAAAATATTATGAAAGAAGGCACTGTTGTTTTAGGAAATGACTGACAGGAAAAAAAAAAAAACAACTTGACAGGCATGTGACTCAAATTCCTTTGAATTAAGTGCTGTTAACTATATTGATATTAATATTCGTCTAACTAGTGAGTAAGGATTCACATTACAGAGACAGAAAACTCCACTGAAGACCAGAGTCATCCTAGATTTATGAAGTTACAAGATCAACACCAATGGAAGATAAAGAGCTTCTATGGTAACATCACTCAGAGAGAGGCTTTCCGAAAAATAATGTTCAGCAGGAGATAACTGCAGAGAGAGCAGAGGGAAGGAGAAAAAAAAAAAAAAAAAAAAAAAAAGACGAAGAAAACTGACTAAAGTGAATAAAACAGAACATATGAAGATTTGTGGAGGTACTTTTAAGAGAGGAGGATCTCTTACTGTCGCATAATCTGCTTGCTCCTTTACGACCAGTCACTGATAGAACCACTTCACTCACTTTTCCAATGACAGTAGCAGTTTTGGTTTACATGCAAGTAATTGGTGTCATGAGAACAAATTACAAGATAGCCATGTGTAATTTTAGAAGGAGGACTGCAGAAGTGTTACTTTTTTTTTTACCTCAGGTGAGCATTCAAAAAAATGCATATTGCCATTGCACTCACTCAGTACCCTTTAAAGTCTGTTTTAATACTTTATTAGGATTTTTAAACCACTGTTATATTTTAAGGTTCTTTGAAAAAGGTAAGACAAACTTATAACCTCGGGTTTATAGTAAAATGGTGCATTAGCAGTTATTAAAAAAAAAAAAAGAATATTATTTGTATATGTGTAAAACAATTTTGCTTTATCCACATAGGCTTTTCAATGCACCTCATAGAGGCGTTAAAAACTTTATCAAATGATGGTAAAAGAACAACATGAGTTGCACCACCCTAAAGCTCTCTTGGGGAAAAAAAAAAACCAAACAAAAAAACCCCTATGAATACCTATGAATGTTTATTTTCAGTTGGTTCAAAACTGTCTTAATTTTGTCACCTGATCAGATGTTGCTTTATGCACTTTTAGTCATTGTGAAATATTTAACATGGCATTCATATACCTGTACAGCCTTGCTTCAAAAAGGTTTCTAAAAAAAACCCATCAAGTTAGATCAAACATTACTATTTAAGGATTGAAAATATTAACAGCGCATCTACCGAAGCAAATGAGGGAAAGAATAGCAATGAAGAATGCTAAAGCAGTAAAAAAAGTCCACAAACTTTTCTTTCCTTTAATGGATGCAAGGAAAATACTAAATATACAAACTGATTAGATTATGCCAAACACTCCTTAGTTATAACAGCATGGATTCAGTGTACTTCGGTTGACATCTGTTGTTTGACACCCTATTTACTCCTGTGGGGCTGAGAATTTGCAGCTTCTGTGGGAAGTTGCAGCTTGAGCCATCAGAAGTGCAGACTCGGGCGGGGTTTACAAAGTTCTGGGAACAGATTTTTTTTTTTTTTTTCTAGCTGGTTTATTTCTGGTTGACAATGACCATTTAGAATGAAGCATCCAGAATACCCCACACTACTCCCTTATCCCAGTTCAGCGTCTATTTAGAGGTGAATCTCAAAGAAAAGGGGGTTGTCCCTAGCCAGCATCAAAATCCAGCTCCCCCAGATGAGTATGCAAACCTGATATGAATGTCAAGTAGCAAACATGGCTTATGGTCATTCTGCACTGAAAAAAAACACTAGTAAGGGAAAAAACTGCAAACACTGCCATTTTCCATCCCTGACTATCATGTGTGCTCTGACATATGGCACTTCCACCCCTTGTATTGTGATTATAACAGCACACCCCAAACATGTGTGAGGTCAAGCAGTATGTTGGGATGAAAATTCTCAAGAGTCAATATACCTGTGATTTTATTTGTAATGAGAAATGTTTATTCTTTATTGTGATTTTAGGATAATGTCATTACATCAGGAGCAAATCCTCCATCCTTTCTTGATTTTGACCCTTTTTAAACACACCTGAAGGGAGATGTAGTCTTAGAATTGCAGCAGTAGCTTCTATGTACTAAACATTGCAAGAATTGCAGTGATCTTGGCTCATATTTTGTTAGCAAGGGCAAATGTCCTTTAAAGAAAGAGCTAATTACTTTTGTTTCAGATCTCCAAACTCCCTCAAGATTGCATTGTAATGAGATTCAAAAGGCTCACCAGAACCGAGTTGAAAGCACATTTGGCGTTTTTAAATATGCATTCAGATAAACTTGATAAATCTGTTGATATGCTGGTATCTCTTACTCTATATGATATCCTGACATGTCACTCTTTACACAAAATCTGCCATCAAATATGCTGCACCTTTAGTAGAAAAATGTAATGCATTCATCAGGGACTAACAATATAAGAATGTGGAGAAGAAAAAAAAAAAGACAGCAAATAAAAAGTCAAATGAAAATGCAAAAGAGGCAAGAAGTAATGACTTCCATCTTGCATGGATTGAAACCTCACCTGTTGAGCAGCATGACAGAATTAAAAGCTAGGTTTAAAAGAGGAAAAAAAAAAGACAAAAATTCTAAGAGAAGCAGTGCGCCTATCTTGATCGTACAAATACATACTTCTATTCTGAAAGCTGTCTTTGTGGTAATGGTATCTTTATATTCAGCAGGATTGCATCGCCATTCATATCACACAGAGTGTTTTACTAGATTTTGTTCTCATTAGCTCTGTGCAAACAACTGAACTAAGAGTGAGGATGATGAATCCTATTCTTTCTTGAGCTTTGTTTACCAGATCCCTCACTAACTCCCAATCAGTTCCACCTCTGCAATTTTATTGAAGGCAATGAGTTTCCACAGGTATTGTCATATACCATAATTAGAAAGCAGTTTCAGTTCAGTGAGGCTTTATTGGCTTGACAAGCCATACAGGGCTTGTAAGTGTCTACAAAGAGAAAGAACATTGCCAGCTCTATCAAAAAATCAAGTAACGTCCATCGAGGAGAAAGTGACATTTTGAGTCTGAGCTTTGATATCCTGTGCTGTCTGTCAGCACCTGCAGCGCACAGGAATCAGACAACCTCCCTTAGTATGTTTGTGAGCACTTAGCATGCTTCATGTCCATGCTTCATGTGCGTGGTCCCAGCTAGATAAGCCGCAATATGAGTTCTGGCTTCATATTCCTTAAGCACATTTATTTCATGTCTTTTTTTTTTTTTTTTTTTTTTTTTTTTGTTTGCTGTGTTTTTTCTTT
>VXBH01006350.1:231178-279498 GCA_013400035.1 Rynchops niger
AAAAAACCAAAACCAGTGTGGAAGTTCAGGTGCAACTCACTACATATGTAGATTGTACAAGGAGTTGTTCTTGAAATAGCAGGGTAAAAAGTAACACTTCTATGAAAACAGTTATGCACAGCTTTGCAACAGTATCACTGTACTTAACTATACATTCAAGTCTTTCACAAACTCGTGCAAACAGACCAGACATTATGAAGACTAACAGACATCAGAATTGAGTGCCAATTCTTGAAATTAAAAGAATTTTCAAAATTATGGTTCATTAAAAGCAAGACTCTCAAAGCCTTCTTGAGGCTCACGTATGTCTTCACTATAGTCTCATTAGAAGAAAAAAAAAAAAAAAAAAGAGAAAATTTTCAGCTTACTTACACTTTAGAGCTAATGAAAACCACCTCTGTTTCAGCAAGGAAGAGGTTGGAGTTGTGTTCCTTATTTTTGCATGACCAGCGTATGGGACTAAAATCCCTGGACTCCCGAATACTCTGGCATTCCAGATCATCCCCACAGTCACTTCCCTGACATGAACCCTCTCTTGAGATGCCTACATCTCATCAACAACATATAGTGCTTAGAAAGTCTATCCTCTCCACCTTAGGATCCTGCCCTTCCTGTCTTCTTACTTTCCCCAAGGCAAGTCCCTTCCTACAGGAAGTAAATAGTTAATGACACTCCCCTGTTCTCTCCTTATGGGCTTCTTTGTCATCCAAAGGCTTGGAAGCATTGCCTAAATGTGGTAGTAGTTAGGCATGGCCTAATTTAATGCGTGAATTTCAGATCATTTTTCAACACAGCATTCAAGCATATCTGGGAACTTGTAGGTAAGTTTTCCCTGAAGTCAATGGGTTACAAACGCATCTTTTATGTTAAGCAAGTGCCTTCCTCCACTGCATTTACTTCAGTATGGTCTCCTTAATGCCTGGCCTTGGTGTGAGCAGCAGGACTCAGTTGAGTTGCGAGCAGCCACTACTGTTATGTTGAATGGGGGATTACATATATTACATGTGTATACACACGCTTATACATATGTATATATTTGGGATGCATATACATCCCACAGGCATTGCTTCTGACAAGATACAAGCAGTGTAGCTCTTCTTCCAAAGGCCCAGATTATTTTATATCAAGATATCATCAGACCAACTTGGATGAACAAAATACTGACAAAAACATTTCAAAGTCTGGCTTAAATTACCACGTGTATTCCAAAGACTTTGGCCTCATACCTAATGCCTTGGTTTATGTGAACGTACACTTTCTCTACTTTACTGGCCAGATCTTCTTGAGTGAGGAGTTGTTGTTGTCCTTCAAGTAGCTCTACCATCTAAACTTTACTCTCATGTTACAGCCAGGACCCTGCTATCCTCAGACTTGGCTGGCAGCCTGGCCGCCTGCCTGCTGCTTCCTGAGAGACATCGGGCAGCTCGCACTTGGCAGCTGCCTGTGCCTCCTGCCAAAGCCTGTGAGGGATCTGTGTGCCACCGGCCACCTGGCGCAGGACCCCCGGCTGCCTGCCACCCCCTGCCCAAGCCCAGTGACCCTCCGTGTGTCAGAGAGGTGCCATAAAACCTGGCTTCCCCGAGCCTCCTCTGTCGAAGCTTGCCCAAGCCCTGCTCTTGCTTCAGCCTGTCCCCGAGGTGTCAGACAACGCTGTGCCAGCAGCCGCTGCTGCTCTTGTCCCAGCAAATGCCGGTGGCTGCTGAGCGCTGCAGTGTGGTAGTCCTGGCTTCTTCCCAGCAGCTCTGCTTACCTGCACCTTCTGGAAAGCCCACCAATCTCCTGCAGCAGCAGCTGCTGAGCTGTTCCTGCTCACCTCTCCCTGCCCCTTGTTTTCCCCCTGCATGCTGGGTTAGAGCGGAATGATCCTCAGGTGTCTACATACCTCTTTGCCTAGTTATTCTCCTCAGCTCCCCTTTCAGGGATATGGCATTGCCTAATGCTGCTCACCTTTGCTAGGAATAATTAAAACCTCCCACCACTGCTGCGTTCCCCTTCTGATTTACTCCCCAAGAAGTGCCATGTGACCCAGGTGTTTAGCCCAGTTCTTGACGTGCACACTTTCAAACGCGAAGGGAGGGATTTTGACCAAGCTGCCAAAAGGAGGGTGGTCACTGCTATGGCTCTGTGACACTCTTTGTAGCATCAGCTCTTGCCATCTTGCCAGGTGTTGCAGAAATATCCAAGCATCTTCTATAACAGTGGCAAAGCTATTTTAAAGAGTTTTAAATCTGTCCTATATGACTACTCATGGCACTAGTGTTATTTGTTCTAATAAGCTGGACTTGTATTTAATGTGAAGCAGAAATGGAGTCTGCATTTTGAAACACTTCGGATGATCTCTTGTTTCCTAGTCAGTACAGCAATAACAATAACATTTCCTACTTTCTAAAGACAAGGTGTTTCTAACCCTAGATGCCCTGGCATCCAGGTTCACCAGACCTGCCTGTGCCCACCATCCCTGGGAGACGAGCACATCCTGCAGTTCACACTGTATGAACTGCCTGTGCAGACTCCTGCAAACTTGCTCCTTGTGCCTCATGCCTGAGACCCTGCACTGGAGATGTAGGAAGAAGGATTTGCGCTCAGCTGTTAACATCGTTTCTCACATTTTTAACCTGAAGTAAATGCTTAATGATATATGAAAGGAATGCAAGAGCAACTGCAGGTTAATGCAGAATTAATTTGTCTAAAGAGGATCAGAGATGTCAGGCTCAACTATGAGGTTAGCTGTGAAATAGATAGTTCAAAAATAAGAAAAAAGTTAAGACAGAAAAAAGAGGTATATAGAAGAAGGAGAAAATCAGGTAAGAAAGAAAATAGGGGGAGACATATTTGTCCAGAGTAGTCTTTTCTCTATTTCTGTGATTTCTTACGCTCTTGTGTTCTAAGCCAAGATCAATTGGGATTAATCAGTTGTATAGAAACCACTGTGAACTCATTGCAGGCTTTTAGAGTTGAAAGTTGTTTATTGAGCACAATTTGGTTATCATCAGGTGCTGAAGTTACAGACACCAACACTAGCATAGAAATTACTTTATTTAGCTCCCAGTTGTAAGTTTCTATAGCAACTGGGTCCTAAAACAGGAAGTTGAGTTTCTGGCACATGAATACTGCTGTTGCTGCTAGAGATTGTTAATACTGTATTTTTGGAGCACTCAGCTGTTCCTTAATTCTTTCTAAACCCCCAAGCCCCCCCTCCCCCCCAGCTTATTTTTTTCACGAGGTCTTTCTTCAGTATAAATCTGCCTGCTTAGTCATACTTGCAATTGCACCTTTTTGCTCTTATCCTTCCTTCCTTCCTTGGCTGTAACTTAAAATATCTATTTCAGTCAAGGTTCAGTTTCCCTGGAACTGCCTGCAGGGTGCCCTGTGCTGCATTCTCATGTTGTACAAAGTGGCAGAGCCGCAGGGAGAGGATGAGGGTGCTGGAGCTGTCAGGAGTGTCCGGAATAAGATTCCTCCAGTGGACCAGCTGCTCCTTGTGACTTTAAACCTGGGGCTGATTCTGTGGATGCTACTCGTGTCCCAGATTCAAAAGAGAATCATACCCCAAACTGAAATAAACTCATGTGCTTTTAGGTAAGGTCAAGAATAAAGCTGGGGCACTGTCTTGCAAACATTAAAGGCATCATTGCAGTTCCTATATTTGTTGGAAACTCATGGCTGCATACTACCTTTAGACCTTTAATTTAACCAATTAAAATCCTTGATGCACTTTCAGTCTTATCCTTACATTACTGAACTCTGTTAAAAGGCTGCAGGAGTATTCCATAAAGAACCGTATTATTGCAGAGTGAACAGATGTCTCTTTTACCTGTAAGACTTCTTTATTTATATGTCTTTCACAACTGTGAATCGCCTTTCTTCGCAACTAGATTTATTTTGGGGGGATACATTCGAATGCTTGTATAAGGTGCAGGACTGAGGTGCAAATCATTGTTATGATAACAGAACACAGTCATATAAGTAGGTGTTTGGGTGGCTCAGCAGTTAGTACACATTTTAAGATTCTTTTTTTGTTTTGGTTCGGTTTTTTTAATTTGTTTTAATTACTTTACATCTTGTCATTGATGGTTAAAACAATGGTAGTTTGAATCATTAGTTTTTTATATTCTCTAGTATGGTTTTTAACTTACCTTGTTCAATTCCTTCTACATCAAAGAGAAATGTGTTATTCTACTCAAAACCCTCTGGGAACGTCCCTTCTGTTGTCCTGGAGCCCTCTGTCCCATGAGAAAGAGTCCTGGCTATCTCAGAGCCACAGAAAACAAATCCTGATATCAATGAAATGCAAATTTATATTTGGTGACTCAGGCACAGCATAGAACATATGTTTTGAATAACAATAGCTTCAAGTATCCCTAGGTAGGCCGGGCACTGCAATCAGAATTAATTTGTGTGATTCTCCACACATGAAAGAAGAAGCTGTTGTAGGGTCTCACTTTAACCACTTTATAGCTGAGGCAGAAGCTCCAAAAGGACAGACAATAGTTTACACCACAAGATCACCTGCCTTTGCACTGTAAGAAATCTGTAAGAGTGCTGAGGTTTGTGTGGGCATCTGGTTTCTTATTGCAGAAAAACTTTCAGGAAGAAATATGCTTAATGTACAGTTAACTACTAGCAGGTCCAGACCCAGTGTGTGTTGGGAAAGTCTAGATGGCTTGGATATTGGTCGTTTGCTTCTATTGTTATCTTTCCAATACTATTCACTTTGGTTGCCTCTTATCACTTATAATAGGGGCTTTTGCTTTTCCATCTGACCTTAATAAACTGGGATCATCCTTGCTCAGGTTTCTAGGATTGCTATTTTAAGCGTTGGCAGTTTGAGAATATCTATTTTTTCCCCAAGCCCTATTTTTTTTTTAACCCAGTCCTTGAGTGGTTGCCCTGTCCTAGAGTACTGAGCTGGGGTGGTGGGTGGGGTGCTGCAGTCTGGCAGGGGCATCCCATCTGTCCAGGCACATTCTGTCTCTGACAGCTGCTGTCATTTTATCTCTCTGGTGGCAGATCTCTTCCAGGCAATTTACAGCTCGTTCTCTAAATTCTTAACATCTAACTGTGGCGTTGCTGGGAGGGCCTATTTTGGAAAAGAGAACCACAGCCTCAGAGCAAACTGTGTTTCCACATGGTGTGGAAGGCAACAGGAGTCTTTAGGAGACCAGTGGGAAGATGAAGATGCTAGAATCAGTTGCCTTAAAATCATTCTTCTGCTCTCCAATGAGTCACCCAGCAAGCTCAGCAGGACCTTCTGCCGCTACTGCTCGCTGTGCACAGAGAGCCCACACAAACCCAGTGGAAGATATGTTGCCGCCATCTTTTGGCAAAACGCTTCTCCCTGCAGCGCAAAAGGTTTTTGTTTTCTTCTATTTCACTGTCCCGGGTTTCTGGCTTCTCTCTTAACAAGCGTTGAAGAATTTTGGTTTTGGTTTGGTTTTTTTTTTTTTGTTTTTTTTTTTTTTTCACAAAATGGCAGCTGCAAAGGTCATCTCTTTCTCCGCTTGTTTCTTGCTTAGAGACAGGAATCATGCTTTAGAATAGAGATGCAAGGCAGCTTTCCAGGCCATGAAAATCCATGAACTTAACACATTGTCTCCAGCTGACCAAGACAGAATAAAAAAAAAGAAGCAAAAAAAAGAGGGGACTAAAAAAGGAGGGGACTATGTCCAATACCGATTTGACTGATTGGACTTTTCAGTACGTATTTTTTTAAGCGTAAAGATACTAGTTGAGTTAAATATATTTCAAGTTTTTTGAGCTGGATATAGCTATTGGAATTATATTTTTAAAATTAGAGCAGGTCCTTCTTTTTAGAAGATTGGTCAGGAAGGAAAGAAATAGTAACTTGTGCATTTTTATAGACTTACACATTTTCATTCATTAATCTATAATTATTATTTTTTGCTTAGCTCAGGTCATAATTCCGTTATGAAACACATGTCTTATCACATAGCATACCTTATGTAGAAAAAAAATAGGTAATTTACTAGAGACATTAACTCCTTCAGGTAGGTCCACTAAGAAAGGACTTTAATAACATATCATAGATTAAAAGTGCGTATTTTATGATGGTTTCTAAGAAAAATCATCAGTGAACCACTATGAGGTAAAGAGTTCACTGCTATATCTGAAAACAACTTCCACTTAGTATTTTCAGTTATTACTAATCTTGTGCTTGACACGTTTCTAATGGAAGAAATGAGCTCTGAAACAGGCATAAAAGAAAAAAAAAAGAAAAAAGAAGCAGCAGCAAGTGTGATCTCAGGATCTGAACAGAAAATTTCTTTCGGCTCTGGGGCTCTGCACTTACTCCTCCCTCCTTCCCCATATGCAGACCCCTTTTCTTCCTCTGCACAATTACCACATAGGTAAAAAGCAGCCTCAAGGAATCTGTCTCCCTCAATGCCTGCTAAAGATGTTGTCTCACAATCTATTTGAAGGAATCAATGCAGATTTCATGGCACAGAGGAGCAATTCTGTCGTCCATCCTCCATGTCACCCATGTATGCTTTTGTGCCAGCACCCAGCATCAGCACCAGTTGCATCAGAAACCAGATCATGGTATTCATCCACCTGAAACTATTTTTCTGGAAATTTTGTAGCTGGATTAGTTTCAAGGTAGACCACAGCTTTATGACCACCAGAGCTAGTAGCTTAAGTGGCAAATCAACATAATGGAAAGGGTGAAGACCCTGATGGCCAAGGCAGTGTGAACTTACAGTCATGAAACTGTTCCCAGTGAAGTTTGATCAACACATTTGGACAACTCATTTGATTAAACAGAGGAAGCTTTTATTTGGTGTCAGTTAGATATATAATGTCTGTTTGCATTAACTTTATTTACTTATAATGAGGCTTATATCTTAGAAGCAGCTTACTGTGTGGCTCTGCTTGGAGTAGACAACAATCTGACTTTGTTGTCATAGTTTGTACACAAAAGCATGATGGTTATTTTTGCTATCAGTCTTTTTATATTAGGAAAAAAGCACTAATTTTTAATGTTTAAAATAATTAATTCATTTTAAAATGTTGATGAGAATGACAGGAAACTCACGCTGAAGGGTGTTTCTTCTGAAAGATACCACACTTTTTCATGAGAAGAGCCAGAATCTAGTTTTTGTAGCTAAAAATTTTATGAAAAAAGTTAACTGACAGAATGCTACTTGGTGGTAATACAACATCACTCATCCACAAACCTCAAAACCATAAGAAGGATGTAGAAATGATCATTAGAACTTCATAAAAGAAGTTCAGACATAAGGAGTTTATACTAGGTATTTTTCAATCGACACAGATTTTTCTCAAATTAAATACTCCATATATTTAAAAAAAATTAAAAAGATGCATTTGTCATAGTGTGAACTCACCAAAACTAAACTAAGACCAAACCAGTTTCATATGTCATAATTTTAGAAAAATCCTGAATACAGAATATTCTCTCTGAAACACGCATTGTGTTTTGGAAGTCTGGGGTAGTAGACTGAGGTCAGCACACCTCGTTAAAAAAGCCTCTTTTCTAGCCATCTTACATTTTAAACCATATTTGTTGATAAAAAACCCATCTCAGCTGATTCTAGATCATGAGCACATAAATAATTTTTGAAGACCTGAATATATAGAATAAAGGTTAAAAAAAAGCATATGAACTAGAAATAAAATCTGGATGTGAGAACAGCAGTTCCACGTTAAATTGGAAAATAGCGAAGATGAGGGGCAACATTGACAAAATTAGAGTAGAAGAGGACATTTAATTGAAAAATCCTAATTTCTTAAAGTCAGCAAAAGAGAATGTGTGATAGCTGTTGCAGACAGATACTGAATCGTCTCATATGCAGCCTCCTGCAGAACACGTGAATCTATTGAGAGGTGACAAATGCATGGATGATTACTTTTAAGTAGTAAAGGTTAAATTACTTGTCTCAATGAGTTTAGACAAAGTCCAAAAGAACCAAATTCTTTTGACACTCATTGTCGGGCTCTAAGCATTATGCGATGCTACTTGTAATTAAACTGACTACATGGGCATGACGCTTTCAGTGCACTTTCTTAGTCTTTTCAGTATAGTGGAATTACTGACAGCTAAAATATTATGGAATTGGCCAATTTAGGCAAATCCTGTGCTGAAGGTGTTGACCTTTTGAAAATGGATTCCTTCTGCACATTGGGTTTTTACTTCCCCTATCTTGTTTCTCCTTTAGCAATTATTCATCTTTTATGGCTTCCTCCAGTTAAAAGCCTCAGCAACAGGAACATTTATTCAGAATCAGAATGGAAGATCTGGTACTTTTCTGTACATTAAAAAAGAAGAAAGTTCAATTTTCCTTCTGAAAAGCATGAGAAAGACCATTACGTGTGATGTAAAGACAGAGAGAAAAAAGGGCTGAATTCCCAAAATATTTGATGGCAGCAGTAATAATAGCAATGAATGAGGCCACATAAATGATTCATGAGACTCATTTTTTTCCTATTGTTACTAAAAAGAGGCTCATTATTACTCAGAAAAAATGCTTTGTTGGTGATGTAAAAAGAAATCAGTATTTGCTATCAATTACTTTCATTAACACTGGGCCTTTGTACACAGTTTTAGAAATATATTTTATAACAATATAATTTTGTAATTTCATCCCTACTGTGCTTTGAGCCTTCTGAGGCCCACAAATCTCTTTAATACCTCCACTCCTGCTGATAATAAAAAGTCTTGTGGGTGTAGTAACAGCTAAAAATACAATAGTAAATGATTCTTATATTACCATTTCAGAGGTCACAATGGGTAACAAAGAGACCACAAGCGTGTAAAATAAACATTCTGCTCTAATGCAGAGGCAAGTTGTAGCTTCAGGATGATCGCTTTGAAGAGATGTGTCTCCTTTAAGGACATTTTCTTCTTTGGTTTGAAGGCTGTTAGAAATGTCTGAACATATGTTCTGAGGCAATGAAATTTCAACGGGATATTTTTTCCTTTTAAAGCCCAATCTTTAAAACACTGACTTGCAACATGAGACAGCAACAAAAATGAGTCAAGCTAAGATGCATATTTAGCAGAGAGATGTAAGGAATAAATAGAGCTAAACCTGGTCTTTTTGATTTTGTAAACAATGTCATTAGAGAACAATGAAGACAATAAAGAATGGGATTACAGTGCATCCATTTGAGAGATTTCAATCAGTATTTGAATAGTTTTGGAGAATTTAATGTAAAACAGGGAGATTTCTCAAATAATAATCAAAATAATCCATTAAGGCTGTAATCACCACTATGCCTGGATGTTCTTGTGCTTTAGAATAAACTAATTGTGTAAAGATTGTTGAAGTGGTATCTAAGGCATTTACCTTTCTAATCTTTAAGTAATTTTGTTTTGTTGGTGGTGTTCCTTTTTCTAAAAATTACTGTATATTACCTTGTTTGTTCCTCAACTTCTAAATATAATAAATCCTTCCTAAACCTAGTTAACAATATCTGAAAAAAACAACATTCTTGGCAAGGCTATAAATAAGTGTAAATGACTATGAGGCAAATGAGGCCAACCTCACAGTCTGTGAATACAGAGACTATGCATCTGTGTAAATCATGTCTAATTATTATTAGAGTGTAGAGATTTGCTGTGAACAGTTAGTATTAATTTACCATAAAACCATACTACTGAACCTTCAGAAACGGGAGTTAGTATAGGACCCGTTGTTCATTTTCCCCTGCAGTTGAGACACTCTAAAGGAAGAGGTGTCTGGGTCTCATGGGAAATTTTACACTGAGTATTACTAGCTTTACAATCACACTAGGGTTATAAACTTAACTGATGAGGCTAGATATTTCTGTATAAACAGCAGAACCACATTGCAGACATTTGATGAAAGGAAGGGAAAACAGCATCAGAAATCTTTGCATCTTCCAGTGAAGCCAAAAGGTTTATGCAACTTGATTTGGATTAATCAAATGGAAGAAAACACTTGCAGGCAGAGAGACTGATGTAGGTAATACTACCCACATGTTTTGTAAAATGTTTTGCACTGCTCTGTCATGAACGATTTTTTAGCTCAACAGTAAGGAATCTAGTGCTGGTATTACAGATTATGTGTAAAAACAAAATGCAAAACACATTGAAAATGAAAGGATTCTGCAGTTTACTTTTTTTTNGAATGGGTTTTACCTGCTGTTTTTAGGCAGTGGATATACCAGGGAAGTGGGAAGAAAAATAAATAAATAGATAGAAATCTTGCTTTGGAAGTAGTAAATAGGAGGAAAAATGCACATTATTACAATGATAAGTAAAATAGTGAGTTTCAAAGAAGGGGAGAATTGTAAATTTGACATCTTACATAACTTCCTACTTTGCACATCAATATTGAAACTGTATAACTGTGATGCAAACTAGGACGACTTCTGGAAAAATGTGCTTTCTGTCATGGAAAACTAGATTGCCAACGATCCCTATTTTCTGCTCAAACCTTTGCCCTTCATGCCATAAAAATTTCTAGTCACTTTACTGTCCTGACTGCTCAGTTTGGATAGAAGTGGTCCTCTCTGAAGGTCTTCTGTTCAGAGAGACTGAAATATATTTATATTTGCCAAAATTGCCGGAAGATCACTAAAGTCTGCATCTCCTGTGTAGGAATGAACGACTTCAGTCACAGGAAATTCTTCAGACAGGAAAATTTCCTATGGGAAGTGACACACTTCAAGTGGGTGCCTGCAGCTAATCTGTGATGCTAATCGAGAGGGTACTCGTATTATGGCTATGGCTTTGCCTTTAAACTAACACATTTATTTTTAGCTGCTCCAAAACTTACAGGCTTTTACACGGCAATTCCAGGATAAAGGTGCTGCAGTGCTTTGTAGCACAGCCTTCCTAGGCGTGCTTTCTTTGTGTTCCTCTCCTTGTCTTCTCTCTCTCTGCAGTTCCTCATAACCTCCTTCATCTCAGGAACATCCTGTGCCTCCATTTTTCCCAAATACCACGTCGTGCCTGCTCTCTGTTATGGCTATGCTAGAAGTGTTCTTATTACCCTCTGGTCCCCCACAGTTTAATCCTAGGATTTTGGCTGGCCTGTGAAGTTTGTGTTTCTTCTTGCCTTCAATCCATGGTCACTTTATGTCTTGTCAGAACTTGGTTTCTCTGCATACTTCCATTCCCCTCATGCTATCATTATTCCACTGTTGCTCTTTTATGAGTATTGTTATCACTCTTATTCTACATTAGTGAAGTACTTATCGATTTTTAACCTGCAGAGGGAGAAAAGAGGAAGGTGAGACAGGATGTAGTGACTGATGCTTCATCATCAATTACAGTGCTGTGTTCTGTGGACAATTAGAGTGTGCTGTCATGGTTTAGGCTGGATCGGCCAATGATGGATGACAGATACTCTCCTCCACCTGCTCTCCTCCACCTCTTGCTCTGAGGAGAGGAAGGAGAGAGATAAAGAGATTTATGAGTTTAGAAGGAACTAAACTACTTTAATGAAATATTAATAATAAAATAAAAAGGAAACAATGAAATAGATCCAACATATACAAAACAATATCAAGCTCCCAGGATGACATTACCGGCAGGTATTGGGAAAGTCCCAGACTGGACTCAGTGACAGATGGGAACTGTATTCCATATTTGGAGTCAGGAACACGTGAATCGGGATCAAAGGCAGATGAACAGACAGGGTGCTCCTCTGATGCCAGCCATTGAAGAAGAAGACATAAACCTTTGATCCCTCAGCTTTTATAGTGAGCGTGATGCAGATGGGATGGAATACCCTGTTGGTCAGTTTTGGGTCACCTGTCCTGTCTGCTCCTCCCTGCAGGTGAGACCCCGCTACGCTCTTCTGTTTTTAACCCTCCATCGGGTGTAAATAACGAAGTTAGTTGACCTTGGATGTTATAGCAATAAGTATAAGTGAGAGCTTCTCTGCATACCATTCTTTGGTGTTAACTAAAAACATTGGTCTTATCACTCTGAGAATGAACAGTGTTCTGCACAATATGCTGTAAATTTCAGAGAGTTAGAAGAGGCTTAGCTGAGAAGTAAAATTACTGAACAGAAAGTTCGTTCTGTTCTACCTCAATTCAGGACAGTGCTAAGAATGTTTTTCCCTTGAAAATAATAAAAAATATTTCATGTAAAAAATAGCAATATTTAGCAAGTCATGCTTGACAGATGTGGTTCAATTGCCTTGCCTTTCCATTCTTTCCCTGCTTGGACTGCCTTCTCCATGAAACACAGTAATGTTTCCATTTGGTGAAAGAAGACCTTGAATGAAAGGGAACCAGCATCATGAAAATTGATCTAGAGAGTGGGATACATTTCAAGCAATTGGAGGAACTAGGGTAGCACTTGTAATTTAATCTTTTATTTTGGATAAACATGTCAAAGAGTTTAAGCTTTAGGGGTGCAAAAAATTTTTATTTATATAGCCAGTCCTTCATTAGAAGCAGCTGTTTTTTAATGAAGTCAAATCTGAACCCTTTAGCTTGAAAAAATTAAGCTCATATTTCTAGATTCTGCCAGTGACCCAAATGTCCTAAGCACTATTGATTCATCTAGCAATTAAGAACTTGATTTCCTTAATGTACTAAATGGCATCTTTAATGGGATATGTCCTGTGTGTATGGAAACAGCTACCAGAAAATACTTGTATAATGGCCTAAGGTATGTTGGACGTAAAGATTTGGGTAATTGACTACTGTATTAAAACATAAATATGTAACACAATTCCAAGAAATGACAGCTATGTCCGTCAGTGTCCCACTCCCATCCCCCAAGTACGGGAAATTGCTAATGATATTGCAGCTATAGTTGAAAAGAAAAAAAGATATAGACATAAGTGTTACTTATATCACCCTTAGACATAATTTGTGATGATCCACACTAGTGTTCAATATCTACAGAATTAAATTTGGACAACAATGGGAAGTTTTGGTGCAGAGATTGAAAGCTGTCAAAAAGGCAGAAAAAGCACAAGAAAGTAAAAATGGAAAGTGATGATTTCATTTACAGTTTTAGGTAACCTACTACACAGGTGTAAAAGATAAGTGTCAGGCATTAGATTTTATTGTTCATTTAACAGAAGAAAGAATCTGGAAATTGAAAGAAACAGCAATTGTCAGTAATGTAGTCAGCATCAAAGACAGTTTGCAAGCTCATGGTAGACAAAGCATTGTGTAACAAGACTAGTTTAAAGTTTATGACTGAAAAAATAAAGCATGAATTTGCAACAGAAGACTAGAGACTGAATTAGCTAGTGTCAGAAAGGGTTTTTTATAGTATTATTTACAAGCATATTCATATATTTTCTGTTTAAGCTAGACTATAAATTCAGTAAGCCTAATTCAACAGTAGGAAAACTATTGTGATTGGTTTTGTTGCATTTTATTTTTAAATAGGCAGAAACTGAATGCCTAGAAAATTATTTAACATATTTAAAATGAACACCAGTTGGAAAGATGATGTTTCTGAAAGGTAATATCAAACACAAAATGTTGCTTTAAACAAAGAAGTTACAAATGTAAGAGTTGGTTCTTCTGCTAGTAGAACTGCATTATTTTATCGGTTTAGTTTATCAGTTCACCAGAACTGGCAATCCATTCTTTCAAAGAAGCTGAGCAAGAGGCTCACTAAAACTTAGATGCAGTTTCATATTCTGAAACAACCTGAGCACACATTAAGAAATAATTTGATGGTCAATTGTTTGTTCACACTCTGCTAACTGTCAGAATCATAATGCTAAACAATAATAAAGCAATTTATTTTGAATAGCTCCTAAGTCATGATCATAAATGGCAACAGGACTACCTATGAAATGTGTTAAAGAAAAACTCATATTATGTAAGATGATAAACTTTATGAAAATTTCAACCAATGTCAATGGAATTACTTGCAAAGTAAGTTAGAGCAAACTAACTATCAAACAAAAAATCCCCATAGGTACATTTCTTACTAGAGAACTGCAAATAATAATAATAAAAAGTACAGTTCATATAACATATCAGTGTAATACAATATGGTGATAATCATGATTGGCAAAAGAGCAATGTAATTGGAATTTAGAAAATGTTACCAATGTTTGCTTGGATTTTGCTCCTAAAAAAAATAATCCCGTGTGTTCAAAGAAGAATGAGGCAAGCCTGCTCTTCCAAGAAGAAAAATAACCAGCAGTCTTACAGAAATCCAAACATGTGGTTGCAACATTTAAATGACATCTTTGTAGTTATGGAATATTACCAGTGATCACTGCCCTCCTCTCATCTATCCATCCAGTCATTCTATGATGGCATGACTGGTTGGATAGATGAGGGGAGGGCAGTGTATGTTGTCTACCTTGACTTCAGCAAGGCATTTAACGTGGTCTCCCACAGCATCCTCATAGGGAAGCTTAGGAAGTGTGGGTTGGATGAATGGACAGTGGGGTGGATAGAAAACTGTTTGAAAGACAGAGCTCAGAGGCTTGTCATTAGGAGCACAGAGTCTAGTTGGAGGTCAGTGACGAGTGGTGTTCCCCAGGGGTCAGTACTGGGTCCAGTCCTCTTCAATATATTCATCAAAGACCTGGATGAAGTTTGCTGATGACACAAAGCTGGGGGTGGTGGCTGACACAACAGAAGGCTGTCCCGCCATACAGAGAGACCTAGACAGGCTGAAGAGCTGGTCGTAGAGAAAGCTTATGAAATTCAACAAGGGCAAGTGTAGGATGCCGCACCTGGGGAGGAATAGCCCCATGCACCAGTACAGGTTGGGGGCTGACCTGCTGGAGAGCAACTCAGCTGAAAGAGACCTGGGGGTCCTGGTGGACAACAGGATGACCATGAGCCAGCAATGTGCCCTTGTGGCCAAGAAGGCCAATGGCATCCTGGGGTGCATCAAGAAGAGCATGGCCAGCAGGTTGAGGGAGGTCATCCTTCCCCTCTACTCTGCCTTGGTGAAGCCGCACCTGGAGTACTGTGTCCAGTTCTGGTCTCCCCAGTTCAAGAAGGACAGGGAACTGCTGCAGAGGGTCCAGCAAAGGTCTACCAAGATGATTAGGGGACTGGAATACCTCTCTTATGAAGAAAGGCTGAGGGATTTGGGTCTCTTCAGTCTGGATAAAAGACAACTGAGGGAGGATCTTATCAACACTTACAAATACTTAAAGGGTGGGCATCAGGAGGATGGGGCCAGGCTCTTTTCAGTGGTGCCCAGGGACAGGACAAGAGGGAATGGGCACAAACCTGAACATAGGAAGTTGCACCTAAGCATGAGAAGGAACTTCTTTACTTTGATGGTGTCAGAACATTGGAACAGGCTGCCCAGAGTGGTGGTGGAGTCTCCATCTCTGGAGACATTCAAAACCTGCCTGGATGCGTTCCTGTGCAACCTGCTCTAGGTGACCCTGCTCTGGCAGGGAGGTTGGACTAGATGATCTCCAGAGGTCCCTTCCAACCCCTGCTATTCTCTGATTCTGTGATTATATGGAAACCAGACGATAATTTCAGTCAAAATTCAAACCAACTTTGTCTCAAGACACTTTGTAGTTCCTTTTTTCCCTTGTTGTCTTTCATAAGTGCTCTTTGTGCAGCAGCATGTTAGGAGATGGGAAATGCATATGCCACACTTGTGACAGTACTGGGAATCTCCTGAGGAAAACCTGTTCTCATGAGACATCTAGAAAGAGCAAGATGCTTTGTCTAAACTTTAATGGTTTAATTATGTTAGCTAAAGTTTTAAGTCAAAGGTTCATTCCCAGCTGTGAAATGTTTTTGCCAACCCTCACTGAAAATATGCAAGTTACTGCTTCCTAATAATAGCAACATTTGTTTATATCTAAACACAGCTATGGCATGCTGTAAGAAATTGCATGGCACAAGTGGGAATTAATACCGCAATTAAAGGTTTTGAGTTTTGAAAAAGATTAAATAAACAGATTCAATCCACATTTTGCTCTAATTGAAAACAACTAAAAAGCAGAAAAAAATGAAGGCAAACACAATCTACAAAATTAAGAACTGATGTTACCACGAAGTTATGTCCCAAAGAGGAGCAAATGCATCAAGAAAATTACTTGAAAAGATGACTTGAAAACAGAAATAGATGATTTGGTAAATGGAGAGGTGGGATAAAAGAAACTGGGAAAAAGAAATAAACAGAATTTGTTTGCATTAGATGCAATAACCTAGATCACTGTGGTTTTGTTGCTTTTGTGTCTGGCAAGAAAGTGTTGCATTCACTTTAAGTAAGACAAATACAGTGAACAAACGGAGTGTAAAGCCTGAGATAAAGAAGTAACAATTTGTTGGCTGATTTATATTTTGCACCTCTGAGAACAACATGATCCTACACGTGTATCTAAAACTGCTTGGGTGGGAAGTGTTGGAAGAGGAGGTCATTTTGGGGCAAAATCTAAGCAGGAGGATAAGAACTGGTTAAAACCACTGCTGGCAACTAAGAATAAAATATAGTATTCAATCATTCAGGCAGTCTGGCAAAATTTCATAAGCCCAAGGAAGGAATCCTATTCCAGGGAGACGAAAGTCTCTCTCTGACCCCTGTTTTCATCCAAAACAATTGCAAAGATGAAGTGAAATAGAAATGCCACCTCTCTGTTCAAGACGACAAAGTAGCTTCCATCTGCATGTCTTCTTCTACTTTTAGATTTCCCTTACTTTCTCTGTTTTTGTCATCCCACTAAATCTTGCTAACTATAATGGGGAGACTCAGTAACAGTAATGCCTGATGTGTTCACCCATCTTATAACTTGTTAAAAATATTTACTAAAACAGCAGTGTAATAATGACTTCAGGTCACTGACTTGAATAAGTCTGATTAAACGCAAGCACATACATTGAATAAAATCCTTAGTGATGCTGTGGTCTGTATAATGTTGGGTATAAGAACTAACGAAGCATAAAGAATGTGTGCAAACCCCAGGCTCAACCATGCAAAATCACCTCTGGTAGAAAACTGGAGATAAAGCAGCCACCCAGGAATGTTGACATAGATGGGATGCTGGGAGCAGGTTCAGCAGCTGGGCGGTATCTGTAAGAAGTAACTGTATTGTTCATCCACCTTTAGGTAACTAAAAGACACCTAAGGGCACATAAAACTACCAAGGTAGCACAGAGTCAGAAGGGCTTATTGCCATGTTAGCCCTCTGTTTCCCTCAAGTCTTGGCATGTTGCTGAGATGCCAGAATCGCATCTGCTGAATGTTTGAATACATTGAAAAATACCCAGATCTAGTTTGCAATAATGAGGAAATTGTACAATTTTCATTAGGCATGGCTTTCCATTACAGTACTCACAGCTATGAAAGAGACAAAGATGTTTTAAGTAATGCTGGGCCAAAAGATGGTATACCAGAAGATTTTAACTTCACAAGCAATGAAGAAAAAGGACAGGTTCCCTTAACAAGACAGGAGGTCTTGTTAAGAACAGCAGTACTTGGAAATGTTATTCACCAAAAAATCCAATAATCTTTCCTCATGGTCTCTGCACATCTGTGCTAATATGAGAACTTGTTGACTTAATCATGCATCTTAAACATAAGTAATTAACCAGAAGCAAAAGAATCATAGAATGGCTTGGGTTGGAAGACACCTGCAAGATCATCTAGTGCAACCCCTCTGCCACGGGCAGGAACATCTTTCACTAGACCAGGTTCACTAGACCACAAAGCCCCATCTAACCTGACTTTGAACACTTCCAGGCACGGGGCACCCACAACTTCTCTGGGCAACCTGTTCTAGTGTCTCACCACTATCATTGTAAAAAATTTCTTCCTTATATCTAATCATAACCTACTCTCCTTCAGCTTAAAACCATTGCCCTTGTCCTGTCACTAAAGACCTTGTCTCTCTCTTTTTTATAAGCCCTCTTTATATATTGAAAGGCTAAAATGCTCCTGCTTACGTGCTTCGGCTATATAGCCATACTGTCTCACCAGTGCTTATCTTCACATAATGGTCTACAGTCTCTCCAGTTTTCACACACTGAAAATTGAGTTTGTGGGGATAAATTCTTCATAAGAAAACACTAAAGTATAAGAACATTACTTGGAATTATTTTAGCACTATTAATTGATTTCTGCTAAGAGTTCTAAAGAGGTCCGATATGCATTTTAATAAGATATTTATGAGTTCTCTTGATTAGCTTGTTTCTCTTTAGATTCCTGATTCTGTTAGCATCAATAAGAATATACTGTCTTCAGCCTTTTTAGCCAACTACTATTCTGGAAAAACTGCATTAAAATACTTATGCTGCTTTTTTTTTTTAGATTTATTGGGGAAAACATCCAAGAAACATTTTAATTTCTTTTCTTCATCTTCTCCTGTAAAATAAAGTCAGTCTGTAGGCAGAATTTTACCATTTAGAAAAAAAAAATATATTAGAAAAGCCATAAGAATATGAGAAAATGTCTACCTTCAATTTCCAGTTACACTTAACAATTATATGTGTATACATAAATGTATAAGATATACACCTGATAGAAATATTAATTTAGTTATACTTTTCCCAGTAGAGGCATACTAATCTGCTGAAACTGAAGACTGAAAGCAATATGAGAAAAGAGCGCATATAGCCATCTTTCCACTGCTAAGAGCAGAGGGAAATATCCCCTGTCAGTACCCGAGTTCAATAAATTACACAGAACCATGCTTAGATGTTACAATGCAAAGTTTCTGCTCCTCTTTCCATCTACTGAACCTCATTCATAATCATGGTTTAATCCTCTTTAAAAGTCTGAAAGATAGCATGACGAAGAAAAGCCTTTCCAATGGCTGGGTTGTAAATCTCAAGGACTCCTATCTGTTCCAGACCTTTTCTTTTGAAATCTTTTCTGTTGGCAAGTCTCTCAGCAGAAATCTGGCAACATAGTTGATACCACTGAAATCTTGAAAAATGGTAACAGCTTCAAAAATAAAACACCTTCAAAGCATTGCCAAACAAATTAGTATTTTCAAGGGAATAAGTAATTTCATAATAGTAACTTGTAATGATCTTTTGCAATCAACTACATTAGGAAATCCCACCATGAAATCACTGCTTGTGACCAGGTTGAATCTAGTGGAAAGATTCCTGTTGACATAACTGAGTTTCCAGGGCAGTTTAAAATCTCTGATGCTTTTCCAAGTGACAATGTTTGTAGAAAAAAATAATATTTCATAATAGCAGAATAGAATTTCTCCCTGCTATACAGGTTTTACTTCAAAAATACTACTAGAATTTCCTAGATCAAAACTCCTAGACTGTTCTGCAAGATAGAATGCTGTGTTATTACACTGCAGATGTCGGCACTGTTAAAAGCAGGAGCTCATAATTTGAAAGTCAGATTGTATGGTGTGTAAACTGATCTAAAGTTACGAACATCCCATTGTAAAAGCTAAGGCATCTCCTTAAATATTTATAGAGGGAAGATACAGGAACAGGCATTGTGTATCTAAATCTCAAATTAGAGAGGCAGAGATTATTTTATTCTGTGATAGAATGTTTCCATACTACAAAACAAAGAAACTAAAGAACAAACTCTGAAAACTGTTTGCATACCATAGTCTTGGCAGCTTTTCCTGCAACCTTGCAAACTTCCATATGAAGCCTTACATCTAGCTAGAGGAGAAAAGAGCAGATAACAATCTTCAGCATCCAGCATACTTTAGTACGGGAAGCATAGGGTTCTGAACAAAATTAAGTCAAATTTTGTTGCATCAAAGTAGGAAATGTATAACCACCTAACTGCAACTCTCAGACAATACCCTGACACAAACAATTCAACTGAAAAAAAAAAAAAAAAAGAGATGATTTCATAATTCTTTTTCTTAATTCTTTACCATATTGTGAGGAGGAGTAAAGGGCTGCCTAACGCAGCAGAGCTTTTTGGGAACACTAATGAGATTTATACAATTTTACACTTCCACATGGCCAGTAGGTTTTTGAAATTTGTGTTACTTAAGTGGCTGTTGCAGAAAGTACGAGAGAGTAGTTTGACAATGGAAAATCATCTGAAACAAAGGATGCAGGAACAGAGAGGAACAAGCTGACCAACAGCTATTCTGAAATTGATGTCTATCTAGTTCACTCCTGGGTCACAGTCCCTCATTACCCACACCGCATGTTAGTCCTCTCATATACGATTCATTTTGCCATAAACCAGCAAAATCCAAACATGTTTCCTAGGCTCCTCACTCTAGGGGCTGACAAATGGACAATACGATGCAACTGCTTCAGGTTTGGGCCTCTCAACCACTCATAATCCTCAAAAACTGTCTGATCAAGTTTTACAATTTTGAGTGCTTCCCACATGCTGTCATACCACCCTTTAGCACATATGACATATGCTCAATTTCATGCTATAAAACAGTATTCTGCTGAGCTGCAGCATGGTCCTCATGTTGTTTCAAACATTTCAAAAGGAAAAAACAAAAGCAAAAGACACAGCCTAAAGTTGACTTACTATGTAGAATGGACTGAGCAGTGGGAATTTAAGCAACTCTGCACTATGTGGATGCAATTAGCAGTGTCTATGTTGCTGCAGATTGGCAAACAAGGATGTGATGTACAGTATTACAAGGCCATAACCATATCAGATGCTAGCAGTTCCTCGGCAAATAAAGAATATTACCAAAGCCATAGTGATATCCTGTCATTGTGGGAATCAGAGTTATTTTTTCAGGATCTTAATTCAGTGGTGATTAAGTGCTTTTCACTATGGCTCAGGGACATCAAAGTGCCCACTATTTATGCCTTTCTTAAAAAAAAAAAAAAAAAAATAAATAAATTTCTATAGTTAACACAGAGTTGCAGTAGTTTTGACTGAGAAAGAAAATCAATAGTTAAGGTCCAGCACAGAGGAAATTTTGTGCAAATCTGCAGAACTTCATCCTATCCAAAACAATTTTATCATGATTTCAATGTTTTTGCTGTTGAGATTGTTGTAGCTGCCACAGTTATATCGCAATAATGTAAATATCTGTCTCATTCTGCATGCTGCCTTGGTTGGGTATGTGTGACCCCTTAGGCAATCAAGCGCAGGTGGGACACATGCTGGGTATTTCACACATCCTCTGCAGCAATTCCAGCTAGTCCTTCCTTAGCTGATACAGATGGCAGGGGAAAGGGGAATCCCCAAACAACCCTTCCTTTTGCAATAGGTCAGAACAGAGGTACCAGCCAGGTAAAATCCTATCTTCTATTAGTTCTAATGAGCAACAAAATTTGGTTTGATTGCTCACAGAATCAGCATAATGCAAATGAAACAGTGATGTAGTTTACATTATTTTTAAATTGGAAGGGAAAATATAATTAATGCTTAATTATTTTCTTCTGTATGCATTGACTTTAGGTATTCCAGTGTAAAACTGAAAGAATTATGTACACAGTATTGGTTGCAATAATACTAATATTACAGACCCTCATTTGATTATTTTGATTAAAGAAAATTCTGATACATGCATATCAAATAAGCTTTATTATATTGGTTTTTATTTCACATTGAAAGGTGGCCGACTTGGTGAACAGTAAATAACAGATTGGCTGATTTATACAACATCCAATAACAGATAAAGAAAATTCTACACTAATCTTTGGATTAAGGAAAGAGACACTCAATAAAAGATGAGAAAAGCCAGTAATGTTCAGTATGGAAAGGTCAGATTCTTTCTCTCACCCACCGAAAATCTGTTTCCTATAAAATAGTAAATGCCCTATCTGTGTGTCTCAGACCACAAACCTACAAAAGTAAGGAAAATCTGAAATAACCATTTGTAATAAGTTGAAGCACCCAGAGACAAAAAAATTGCACAAAAAGCTGTCTCCCTGGGCATACTTTTATTAATTTTAACTTTTGTTGAGAATTCAGTGAACTAACCCTTTTCTTATATGGTTTGTTTAGTTTTAGCTGACATACGTAGAAGTCTTTATTTGTATTCTAAAATACCAAATACCTATGCTATCATATTTTATAATGACTCTGTGATCCAGAATGAATTAAGAAAACAACTAAAATGTCAAGTATTTATTGTCTGAAACTTCCACAGGAGTTAACAGCTCTAAAGTTTTTCAATAAGTCCTTTAAGGAGCAGGAAATTTGCACACAAACACATGTATATACACACCCCACCCCACCCCCTGAGTTCCACTAACTCTGCACAAGTTAGTTGATCTTCCCTTAAATTCTTTTGACAACTTAAATAAATAAACTGACTTATAAAATGAAAGAAGAGTAGAATGGGGAGGAAATGAGACTGAGAAAATTGAAAAGAAAAAACCTATATACATTTTCTTCCAAATCTTGGAGTTATATAGCATTTTAAAGAATCATTCAAACGCATGGGAAGTGTTTCTCTTTTCTAAATGTACTGAAAAAATTCTATCTATAACTAGGTAATAGAAATTCCTATTGCAATGGTACTAGAGTATAATGATTTCCTTCCTGATTTTCTATAAATAATAAAGGACTGGTATGAGTGACAGTTTTCCTGCAACTAGCTCAACAGAAAACAAGAATAGCAAATAACACCATCTAATCTGGAGAGAAATATTTCTGTTCTGAGTAGGTGTTTAAATTTTTTTAAAGATCAGTTTCCTTTTATTATAGGATTCCATTTTTGTGCCTCTTTTGAATATATTATTTCTTGGACTATCAAAAATAATAAAAAAAATAGTTTTTATGTGTCTTTCATCTGAAATCCACAGACACAAAGTTGTGGTGCTTTTTGAATGAGACAGGTTTTGAGTCAGTTTATTCCATATCTTAGCAGACAACGATTTATCAAGCACAAGAGTGATGCTGCTATAATGTGCAACTGTGCTGACAAACTCTGCACTGTAAATACAGTCCTACTTTTCAATGCCTTCCAATTAAATTAAGATACTGAGCACCATTTTAAAAGATACAGTGAACACACCCAAATAATTTCTTCTGACTACAAGCATCAATTCAGCTCCACCAACCAATCTATTAGTCCTAGGCTAACCCCTTGTGCTTTACCTTGACTATACATGAAAAAAGCGTGTATTTTCAGCTGAGCTTGCTCCTTCAAACCTGAGTTACATGAGGGAACACACCACTTATCATCACCTTACAAATGCTGTCACTGCTAAATTAAGAAAAAAAAAAATCTACATTAAATTATCCTATAGTGCAATCCCTGTGAAGATATGGCAGTTTTAGTTTTAATTGGGGTGTTAGTCAAGGCAACACAGTTTTACTCTAATCACTTAACATGAATTAAACTAAAGAGAATTTATCTTAACCAGCATTTCGACATGACCTAGATGCATGAGTTTTTATGGAATTAAAATACAACTTCTTTGCTGAGTGGCCGTTCTCATTAATGTGTTTAATTTTAGCTAGTTGTACAATAAATAAGGCCCACAAAAAATCATGGTGGAGGAGGGGGAAAGGGTACACTTTGTTTCAGGCTTGGGGATGGGTAACTTGAAGCAACAGTAGTAACACAGCTTTATATGTCAGCACTTATCAGGAGGTACACTGATAACAGCTTGCACCAAAGGGAGAGGGAGGCTTCATGTTTGTGTGTAGGAAAAAGAAGACATAAGTGTTCAAGATCTGTCAGGAAAAGAACTGGTTGTATATTATTTGTTCTTTTCATTTTCAAAGGAAAGATGAGCTGAATACATTCTAGTCATGAACTACATTCACGCACATTACAAATATATTATTTGGCTACAGGAAACATCTTACTTTGTCTAAGTGGAAACCATCTAACATGATGATAGCGAGAGAAAACAACACAGTCACCCCATCACTGAAATATAAACTGCACCTAAGTTCCTCTAGCAGAGCATTGGTTTGTGTATGGAAATAAAGGTACCTATGAAATATAAAAGAGTAACCCTGTTTCAAAACTAACTAAGTGAAAATAAAGGCTAGAAGAGTGTTGATCTGCCCCCAGGATGAACTGTTTGAATTTTGCCTAGCCCCCATAAACAGACATATGGCAACCTGAATCTTCATTTTTAAGATTATACATTTCCTATAAGCTTTTCCGAAAGAGAAAAAAAAAAAAAAAAAAAAAAAGTTTTAACACAATTTATGTATTTATTTACAGATTGTGCCATTAGAGTACTAGAGTCCTAGTGTGTGATTTGAGATCCCACATTATGAAAGCTTTCCATAATATTTAGACATTGGACTGCATGCTTAAATTCCTTATAATAGCTTTCTTCCCATCTGCTCCACCCCCAGCAGAGTCTAAAGAGGTTAATTATTCAAATCGTAGATAAAATTATATACCTATAAATAAATAAATAGAAGAGCTTGCAAAATTCTAATATTATTTATGGTGGCCAGCTAGTAAGCCATATTTGAAATTACATTTTGGGTCACTAAAAATTTGGCACAGTACAGAGGACAACATCAATTACTTAAACTGTGAGAGTCCACCACTTCTTAAACACAGACCATAGTATTGCAAATGAAGCCCATGGTTAACAACCAGAAAGCATCATTTGCAGAGTACATAAAATCTCACTGATCTGTCAAACCCAGAGCACGTGTGCTTGTCGCTACTGGTACTCAATTTAAAGCTTACTGCATTGGTTATGTTAATACCTATGCCACTCCTCTAGCAGCCTAGAACAATCTGTAAATGAGAATCAAATCAACAGGTCTCTATTTCTCTTTACCTTTACCATTTTTGTGTGTGCAAATAATACCTTCTTCTAGTTCCTTTCTTTCCCCTGGGAAGAATTTAACATCCTTGAATTCAAGAAGTCCTGAGCTAGAACACATTCAAAGACCAGTCCTTGCTGAAACTGTGCATGAACACACAGATAAAGACTGGCATAATGATAATCTTTTTAATTACCATTTCAAGTTCTTTCTTTATACCATTAGCGGATGGTTAACTTATGTGTTGTTGTAACATGTGCCAATATGAGTCAAAATAATTAACAACATATAAATTATTAGGTACTTAAGTAAATTGTCAACATTCCCCACACCTATTCTATCTTTTCTGATGGAGAATTGAACAGCCAACTCATGTAATTAATGATACCAACTATTACATATCAAATATACATAATTAGATAGTATTGTATTCTTTAAAATATGGTAGCTAGGATAATTTAGCCATCATTTAAATTTATGAATAGAATTACCACTCTGCTGTACTGCTTTTTGTGTGCAACAGTACATGATAATAACTGGATCTCAATCAAGCAGCCAGAAATCCTTGTTATTTCCTTACCTAAAGCAGTGAATTGCATTTTATAATCATGACCAAACTATTTCCTTTCTTTATTCTGTTCTTTACTTTTCAATATAATGAGTATGATGAGTACTTATATTCACAGGCATATTAGTAAATAATAGAATATGTTTTTAACAGACACATATTGGACAGTTTTCTTTTACTAGACCTAATTTGCTTTGATTCTTATTTATTTTTCCCAAGTGCTGCTGCACACAACAGAAGAATATGACAGGTTAAGGCATTTATTTCCTACATCTTTAACAATACCATTGCCCAGAGAACTTCAAGTATATGTACTTTGAATACGTTGTGCTTAGAGCTACTGTATGAAGAAGGAAGGCAGTTTCATTACTTCGAGGCTTTATTGTGACCAACTCTGTTCAAGAACTGATATGTAGAACAGTAATTATACAGAAAAAATGACCCAGATTATGTCCTCGACTTATTTCCTAAATGGGATATCTGCTACCAATACTATGTATTTAATGGAAAATGAAGGCCCGGTAATTAGGTTTTGATTTCAATTTTAATCTGTCATTTGATCAGACAGCTCCTCTAAAAAGTACAGTGATTTTTGCCATTTTAAATCAATTTTATCATGCATGCACAGCTGAAAGTGAACTTTGTTCAGTATGCTATTAGCCAAAAAAATAATGTATGAATGGATTATAGATATGGATAGTCAGGGATTATAGATATAGATATGGAAAATTTTTGGACACAGGTAACAAATACTGTTATCACTAAGTCATTTTGTCAATACCGAAACTTTTGTTTCACCGGCAGCTGCTGAGACAACATTCAAGTTCTTTTATGATTGGTAAAGAGCACATTATAAAAATACAAAGGGATAAAGTTATTTTTGGTGAGGAGCATCAGCATGTGTACCCTGTTTCACTCATCAGGCTTACTAAATCTGCTAAAACTCTCTTGGTCCAAGGGCCCAAGTGACTTCCAGATTCCAGTAGTGTTCTCCTGTGACTGAAATCCAGACACACACACACAATTTGATTTTTACAGCTGTACTTCAGCCTTGCTCACTCACACTGCTGTCTGTGATTTTCTATGAATAGTTACATATATAAATATTTTTTCCACATACAGATTGACCTTGGTTTATCAATTTATTTATTAACCAGTGAAATATCTTTCTAATGCAGCAGTACACGCACACACACACACACACGAAGCCCTGAGATGTATTTATGAAAGTGCAGCATCTACAGCTGCTTCTCTGGAAAGTGATCAGTAGCTATTGTTCAAATGCCGTCGTAGGAGGTCTTGAAGCTGAGCAATCCCAGTAGCTGCTGGTGCTGCCACCCGCTTCCCCGTGCACACCGGAGGGCTGTGTGCTCAGCTTCTGCAAGCGCATGTGCAGTTGCTTTGGAGTTCCCAGGGCAGCAGCATGGTTAGGGGGGATTTCAGGCATTAATTATTAGCGGCTTCTGTTGTGCACACTTGCACTGCTGAGAGTTTGGGATTATACAAGCCAGACAGGTCTAGCAAAAGCAGTGTTTTACACCGTGCATATTTAGCACATTTCATCAGTGTTTTGGTTAACATTATCTTAAGGACTATTAAAATTCAGCAGCAGTGAAAAAACAAGGACACCTAGAAAGTTCCGGCAATCAAAGCCTCCCAGTCTCTCTCTCTCTCCTTCATCTTTAACCTGAGTAACTCCTGTCAAAAGCCTAAATCCTTGAAGCCTCTCTATTACACTGAGCTTTACATGAATTCAGAGAATGCTTCCTACAATCACAGAAATTAGACATGAGAATGACTAAGTCATCCTGTCCCTCCTCTGCTGCTGAAATACAGTCCAATGCTCAATGGCAATGTCTGGCCAAACAGGAATGGGTCTGTTGAGCAAAAAACATTGCTGTTAAGGACCTGAAATACATTCATAACATGCATAGGGGAGTTTTATTTCAGACTAACTGCAGTTTGAAGCCTAGTGCACTTTACCAGTTGGAGCAAATAGGCATATTCCTGGAGCACAGTTTCTGGTTTAGTTTAACCCAAAAGGAATCTCTTTTGCATGCCATGAGGCTGCTCCACGATGAAACCAATGCAGGGTAAGGAAGGACAGTAAGGAGATGAACTTCAAAACCTTACTCATACTAATGAAGGCATAGCTGGTGAAACCTTTTGATGGCTGACTCTGAATGTAGGACACCCAAAATGTAATAAAGTTGCTGTTTTGTTTTCTTCTTGACAGCCAGTCTAACATGTTCTTTGCTTGGTGTCATCTTATCCATCTGTGGTTCATCCCACACACTTCCTGCTGTTCAGTGCTTTGGAGTTTCAGATATTTGTAGTCATACTTCCCAAGATAGCTTCGAATATTTGAGATATACAATAGAAACTGGAAAAAAAAAAAATTAAAAAATCAGTCTGTCCTTTCAGTGCTTCAACCTTGGCCACTTCTGGTAATACACACACTACTGTTAGCCCATTCTCAAAAGTTTCAAGTGGAGACCTTGGGCCAGTGAAACAGAATTATTTTTGCAAATGATTTCAAGGTATAATTCAGTGAACAGTCAACCTGTGATCCCAGCAAGAGTTCTTTTTCTTTCCCTTGATCATAGTCATTAACATTACAAACAACTGTCCATCTCTGTTCCAGGACCATTGATTCTATGCATTTAAACTGGTTACCTGTTAATTCTCACACAGCTTTTAGAAGCAGTATATTTAAAATCATGTTACCTCAGAAAATAACAAATATTTAATCACTAAACTTTCACTCAGTGCAAATTCATTTTTATTTACACACTTTTCTTACTTAGCTATGGCTTTATTTCATTTGGCTTCTTTAAAGGATGATGGTCTGATTTTTAGTCAGGAGAATGACTAATTGCAAAAAAAAAAAAAAACAAACAAACAAAAAAAAAACCCACAGAGGAAAAACAAACAAAAAAGAGATATTGGACTCTGTGCTGTAAGCTTGGAAGAGCAGTTTCCACACAAAATAAAGCTACATCCTCTGTTTTACTTTCCAGATTGTTTACTGGCACTCTCAGTAAACTGTATTTGTTTAGGTCAATATTTTGTATCCATTGGAGTATTCACATAAAAAAAAAAAATCATAGCGAGTGTTTCCTATCTGTAAGAGGAATCTGTTTATGTTGCTGTACAACAAGAACTTGCTTCAATTTTTAAACAGAATTTCTGATAGTCAAAAGGAAAACAACTAGAGAAGGGTATTAGCCAAAATATCTGTCAGCTAAACAGAACTTGTAAATCCAGTCAAACAACTAAAGGGCATCACACTGTCAAATCATCAGATTGCAGATCCCTGCCCTGTGGTTTGCTGTCTTTTAGAGAAGGATGCAAACTGTTTAGCTTTCCCAAATCCTCCCCCCCTCCATCTGCCTACTGACCCATGCAGCTGCCTTAGCATTTGCATTCGCTCCACTGGAAGTTTCATGCCTGCCTTGATAGAAGAATGTAAAATGTTGCAGTGACAGCAGCTTCAATGGGACTGAGCAAAGAATGATGGAGAAGGCTAAACGTGTTATATCTATGGATAGCCAAGAACTGGATAAGAAAACTTTGGAAATCGCTGTGCACCAGAACTGTCAGAACAGAGCATTTCATAAGAAATTTTAAAAATGCACAAAAGTCCAAAACCTGAAACTGTAGTTTGCGTCACCATTAGGAAGGGATGCACTGCACAGAAATTTAAGTACTCAAATGCAGAATGCAATCATAAATGCTTAACCTGCTAAAAATCGTATTAAATTCTACTGAGAACAGCCTCATCTGTTCTTGGCCATCATTTCCTTCACCCTGGAACTTAGTGAAAATGCATTCTAGAAGGTAATTGAGCGTGCTTTTCTTCCTTCCTCTGGGGCCCATAAGGTTATTTACAAAGCAGTACTTAAAACAGTAACAATGTGATGGATCTCTACAGAAGCTTCCTCAAATATTCACGCAGGTAGTCTTCTGAAGGGGCACATACTTGTTGCTAAGCTTCCACAGGATTCACTGAGGCACGATACCCTGTAAAAATGGTAAGCAAGAAAAAATTGGAAGCCGTTATATTTCATTGGAGTGCAAAATAAGTTTAACCTCAGTAAAAAAGAATATTCTCTGGAAATTCAGTGCAGCAAAAAAATGTTATTTCAGGTAATGTTTTGCACAATTAAAAAAACTTCAGGTGACACGAAAGACGTTGCCTGTGGTAGCCTGTGTTACAAACTTTGTATTTTCTTGCACATTATATATCTGTTTTGTCACTCTGTAGGCAGCTCAAGCAAACTGCTAGACATAACGTCTCAGGAGGTAAGGTTGAGACACAAGATTTTCATGGAATTTACAGGCAGTGTAGCAATTAGCTATATCCAACTTTTAAAAAGCTATCCAACCGCAAACCCTAGATTCATTTCAGTCTGAATTAATACATTTTATTCCCCATTCTCAACACACAAAGTTAGTTCTTTTTATTCCCGCAGGCTATATCACTGGGCAAAAGAGATCAAGGGCTTCTCATTATTTTTGGTGAAACTCAAAGTTTAAGAGAGATGACTATTCTTCTCAATGATAGTAATCTCTTTAATCACAGTGAGTTGAGTTCAATAGTACAATATTTACTACTGATGTTTTAGAACAATTTGAAGTCCTTGCTTTTGAAGACAATGGTAATCACAGGGAAACACAGGAGCCACTTTTATGAATAAATTTCACTGTGCTGTGCTGTACAGTGCCATAGTTAAGAACTTGTGAGCAATAAAATGATAAACATTATTAGAAATTGTTGTAACTAAAGCATTTGTTAATTTTTATCTAAGCAGAATATTGCCAGAGAAAGTCTCTGCATTACATGTGGTATACCACAGATACCAAATTTCTCTTTTGAAAACAAGTACACACATGTACTTATTATGGAAAAAAAAATATAGTTTTGCAGAAAATTATGATTATAATAAATGGAATCAGGGTCCAGAAAATAGGTCATTGAAAATGGGGCAATGTCGATCCTATCCCTTGTCCCTAATCTTCTGCCTGGGGAATAGTTTTTCACCTCTTTCTCCCTGCATGTTTCTTTCTTGAGCTGAGTCTTGGAGATTACTGTGATACAAATTCTGGCAGTTAAAGGTACTAATCTATGAAGCCATCTACACCTTTCAGCCAACCCATGAAACACACAAAAATTGTGCTCATTTCTTCAATAATATTTCTACCTGGAACATGCAACATCTTTTATACCTCCAAACAGTTTTCCTCAATCAGTGAAAGTTTGTCCCTAGTATGCCGGTAAGACAGTTTGTTATTAAAACTATTAAGTACATTACATCTCACGGCCTGTTTTGTCAACAGATGAGGACCATATGGTTTCAAAGCCTTTCTACTTTTCTAATTACATAATTCCTCTTTTGGTTAAATTTTTCCTTCTCCTAGGACTAGACTCAACCAACACACATTAACATGTTTACTCATACCTTTCTCAACCCCATAGTGATGATTTACCTAACTTACATTATTGTAAAAAGAACCTACATGCATAAATTCCTGACCATCTACATCAATATACCCTTTAACACTATTATGATACTGTTTTATCTGGGAAAATTAGCTGGTATATATCTGTAGAAATTACTGGACCAGTATTGACTTTTTTGCGTACAGTAAAATATTGATGAATGGCTGAAGAAAACAATCTTTAAAACTTATTACAGTGTTTATTTGAAAGAAAGTACAAAAAGAGTCACTCACAGGAACTACCTAGCTGCTCTTCATAGACAATTGCACACATTATCTAAAAGCAACCGTGAGACAAACAGCATTCCATTTCCAAAATGACGCAGTAGTTATGGCCCACTGCTCAAAGTGTCGTGTCTCAATTGTCTTGAAGGACAACTTTAGCAAATGAAATCAATTGAATCTAGTTTTTATCAGTCACGATGTTGGCTATTCATTGCCATTTTCTAAATGTGAAGTTTGTTTGCAAATGCTTGCCATATGGAAAAGACCAAGAAGGGAAAAAAAATATTATTTATATTAAAATATAAAATATAGGTTATAAAGTACTGGTGTAATTTTTTGTATTGCAGAATGTGTGAATGAAAACACTGTGGTGAAGCATTGCAAAAAAAAGTTTTGCTAAATCTTGAATAATTAGAAATTAACTCAAGCACTACAGGAGATGGCTGTTTGCTTAAATAAACAGTTAAAGCCTATTTAGCTCCCTTCTACGTCCATCTGCCTCTTTTCCTTAACATTAGTTTATGTGCTCCTTTGTACCTGGCTCTGCTAGATCCTTGAGCTTTGTTTCTCTGACAGTAAAATGTACCTTTCCAGTTCTCAGTAGCTTAATGGTGTAACTAGTAGATCTCTGATCCTTTTCACATCTCACAATTAAAAAAAAAAAAAAAACACAAAAAAACCACAACAAAACAAGCCACAATTTCTGCTCCCTTTTACTTCTGTCAGGAAAGATTTTTAAACTTCAGAAAATGTGGATGTTTTGTCCAAACAAGTGCCCACAAGTTTAGTTTGACTCTAACATGCACCTGAACTCTCTCAAACCCACTGAAAAAGAGTCAGAGATGAGCAAAGAATTTGATTTTCCTCTCTTCAGACCATATCAGCTAAACTACTCTAGAAAGACTTGCATTTTTTATTCTGTGCTAGACAGAATTAAGGAAGTTTATTATTTTTCAATGTTAAGAAAGAAGAAGTAAGATAAAATTTTGCTGGTATTTCAGTCAAAAACATGGGTAAAGTGAGCCACAGTATAAACTCTCGATGCTTGTGTTTTATCCAGATTGACTCAGTTGTGCTTGGTCTTAAAGCCAAGGCCTCAATCTTTGGCCTCAGCTTCACAGTAAAAAAATTATCTGAAAAACTTCTTTCATTTCACTTATTCCCAGATACTCATATTTTATACATTTGTGCCCACTGTTTTCTTGAAAAACAAGTGATCTGGAATTCAGTTACTCCAGGTTCCCTCTTTTCTTTTATTTCATGAAATACCTTAGATCACCAGGGTAATGGCACCATGCTGTGGGAAGTAAGGATGCAAAGACCTGTGAACATTACCTAGAAAAGCAGAGTTCCCCTCTCTCCCACCTTTAAAACTGACAGTTCTCAAGCTGTAGGTCACAGATGAGAGAAGGGGAAGGGCTTTGATGAATAATTACTGGTAGTAACTTTTTCCTGTTATGTTATTTCCTTCTTGTTCTCTGTTGCAGAATACAGCTGGATGTAGGGAGTAACTCTCTAGACAGAGATAGGTTTGGGCAGCTTAAATACCTTTGTGAGCTTAAATTGCTTCCATTACCTGTGGCTAGCTGACTGCCTACTGTGAAAGGATGAACTAAACACCATGCGTTAGCATTAAAGATTTTCAGTATGGCAATTTTTTCCCTTTAATCTAGAAGGTTAATGTCACAGATGCTGCACGGACCAACCCCTTTGCTTACCAATCAAGTTAACATATGCTTTTAGCTGATGACTGCTTGCTTTTTAGCATCCAGAGCTGCAATAACATGGTTATTTTTGAATCTGCTGCACAGGATGGAGGACAAGGGAATAAAGACATAAAAATTCTGTTTGCGCTGTGGTGTTTTCAGTTTGAATTCTTGAAGGTCAGTGTTTTGTTCATAATCTGATTTGATTGGCTGTTTCTTTGCTGAGCGGCATGAAAAGAAATGAAGTTGAGCCCTAACATGAGGAACTTTTTTAATACTTCACATGTCCACAAATATCAGAGGAACTCATTACCTGTTAAAACAACAATGTCTAAGGACAGAAGGAGTCCCTCTACTCTTTTCCTCTGCTAAGGGATAAACTGTTTAACCTCTCATTACTATGAATCATTTTGAGTGCTCAGATATGTAAGTAATTATCAGTGTGAATGGAAATACTGCAAATTGTTTCTAAAGTAAGGAGATGATTTTTAAAGTAAAAAAAACCACAGGGACACAAGAAGAAAGTAAGCAGTGTTCTCCAGTGTAGCTTTCAGAAAGCAGTTGATAGTTATTTAAACAGCATATATCACTTATTATTTTTTGTGAGGATAACTAATGTGAAGACTCCTTACAAATGCCACTCGAATACAGCGTTGATGATTTATGAGCTCAAAATATTTTGCTGCACAGAGCAACAAAAGGCAGTGGTTGGACTTCACTGAAGTTGTCACACAGCCCACAGCTCTATTAGGCACACAAGGAAAGCTCTGAGGGGGTTAAAAGTCAATCGCAAGACCTGGGACCGGTGCCAATAAACTTGTACCTGGCCAGACTTAAATTGAATTTTAGCTGCCAACTGTACATTTTCAGATCTCCAGAGGAAGCTGGTTCCTTCGTGTGGGTGAAGCAGACAGAGGCAGCTGTTGAAATGGAAACCATTGCATCAAACAACTTGAGAACTGATTGAATTTAAAATTGGACTTTCTTATTCCTTGATTTTTGCCTCCGAATGCATTGAGGGGATGCAGGTGGCTGATAAACAGAAATGTATCACTCAGCCAAGAGGTTAAAAAACCCCTCCAAACAAACAAGAATTTTGTCTTTTGTGAGGGAAAAAAAACCCTCAACAAATTCAACAATGAGACAGAGAACCAGGCTCTTATTAGGTATAAATCAGAGGAGCTATTCTGGTTTACATCAACATTAGTAGACTGAGGCCTAGATTTCTTGGTTAAGCCAGTGTAAACGTAATGGAATAATGCATTAACTTTGAATATAATTACATAAAAATCTTACCCCAATATTAGTTCAAGTTTAGGATTAAAGCTGTAAGTGAAATAATATGTGCATATATGTTATATATATACATAATGTGTGTGTATGTGTGTATCCCCTAATATGAAGAATAAATTGTCATTTTTTAAACCTGCACATAAACACAATAGAAAGGATGTTAATATTTCCAAGTCTGACACTGCACAGAATTAGAGTTAAGTGCTGGGTCTCTTCCTAATTTTTCCCCTACAGGATAATTCTGATGTGGGGTCCTCAGGTGTTGTAGTTTCTTTCAGCATCAGTGGGAACTGCATTCCATTTACACCAGTGAAGAATCTAGTTTAGCATGTTCATTCAACTGAGTCCAAAATATAAACGCACTGCTGCTTACCATACGGGCATCCTACCTTGTCAACACTGATGGTCTTGCTGCCTACTTCTAGTTCCTATATAGGAAAGAGAAAATCTGTATTTTCTGTGACAATTTTTCAATTGAAACACGTTCAAAAAATACAGAGACAGAAAAAATAAAGAAAATATCTAACGTCCCCAAAACCAGGTAAAACTTGCAGTGTAACAAATCTTACTTGCATATTAGTCATTCTTGGTAACGTGGCAAGTTAATGGTTGCTCTGCCTTTATCTTAACTGACAGCAGGATGTTAGAGTGATCTACCCTCATATGGTGTTGTCATCAATACTAACAATAAAAAACTACGTGGCATCATAGAAAACTATGTATAGAAAATACATTGTTTGTCTTTCACTGATCTCGTCTACAGATACCATTTTCAAGTTTACTGATAAAAGTATGCTTTTCAACAACCATTTTCGTAGTGAGAACTCGGTTGAATTTGTCATCGCTGATGGTGAAGTGTTGTAAACCAAACTGATGATCCAAGGTCTTTAATGATTTTCCACTGGAAACATAGCAAAATATGTTCTGATATAAATCAGAAGCTGGAATCCACCTCAAATATTATTTTCCTTGAGACGCCTTTTTTAGTGAACTTTGAAACTAAGAGAAGGAAGACACAGGTTAAAGTCTAGCATTTCTTCACAAAACCAAATATACAGTAGCTGTACAGCTCTAGCAATTACAACTCTTAGCAGGATCATACAACAAATTCTCCTTTCCTGACCATTCCCAAGGGGCAGATACAAAAATAAAGCAAGAGTTCTTGGCCACCATGACACTATTTTGTAAAGTATCATAGACTGTCTTTCTCTAAATTAACAAAGAGAAAAGGCTCATGGAAAGGTGTTTGTCTTGGTACTCTTTGGCTCTATGCTATCACGTTACAAAACTAACAGTTTCACAGACATACGCCAAAATGAGGGGGAAGATGGGAAGAAGAAAGGAATGGAATAAAAGCCATGTTCAGTCTTAAATGACTACGTGATTTACAACTCAGATCTATAAATTCAGATCTTTCCAGGGCAGATCTTTATGACAGATGAGATATGGAAAAATGAGATCCCAAAGCTCTTTCAATGACTTGCTTAGCAGGCTCTTGACTGTGTGCCAGCAGGGGTTTATTTCTCCACTGACCAAAATAAGGGTGTCGTACAGTTGGTGTTGGCAGCTGTGTTTCCTTCAGAAGACGTTGTTCTGTCAGTACAGGACACAGACATGGAGAAGAGAGGAACCCCCTCAGTTCTCAGTGGGGTTGGTCACAACTCATTCAGACCTCTCAGTGTCCAACACACACCAGATTTCTCTCCTGGGAAGTACATTTAGCCTAGAGATACACTGATCAGCTGTGTTTTTAAGGGCTACATTTGTTTATGAGAATGTCTCATCCATTAATGGTAGTGTCATCATCTCAGTAAGTGTGAGATCTTTATTTTTTGATCATGAGGACAGTAAATATGTGCATGTTGATGAGTCCTTCCCCCACTCTATATTCTTTGCCATAGAATATTCAATGCAAGTACAAAATATGTTTATGGAGTGAAATATAAACAGTTCCTCACTTGCTAAAGATAGAAGTTATGAGATTTAAAAACATAAAAATGCCCCTTTGTAAGACCAATGGTCCTACCTCTTATGCCAAGTGTATCTCATGCCTCTGTATTAATTGAGAGACAAAAATATCTGATTAAGTGTTACTTTTAATTAATGATCTCACTGTTTTAAAAAAGAAGTAAGCATTATCAAGTCAGTCCAATTCATATTCTACCTGCCTTTCACAGCCCAGGTAGCTAACTTCAGCCCAAGCTAGATCAAAAAAATAATGGCACCAGTAAAAAAATTCAATTAGAATAATAAGTGACCTTGTGTAACTTTAAGACCTATTTGACTTTCAGGTAAAATCAAAAAACTTCTGTAGAGTGAGCACTCATTTTTATATTAAGCTTATTTTTAGCCTCAGTAGAACGGTGATATACTGTTCTCTGAGGAATAAGAAACAAGCATCATGGTTAACTTAATAGGGAATTTGACTTTGAATTTATTTCTTATTTAAGCTTCAAGAATTTTTCACAAAGACTGGAATGTTTCGGACTATTTTTAAAGAACAAACAGAATTCTCCCTGTTCATACTCTGTCTACAGACTAAAAAGCACTCTCTGACAGCCGAATTAAATCCTCTTTGAGGTGACAAAATGGAACCCCAAGTACAGTACTTCCCTGGCATAATATCATTGAAGAGTTCTAAGCCCTTTGTTCTTTCTAAGCCTACTTTGAAAAAGGAAAAAAGCAAAGATGTGCATGTGATATAATGGGGATTTTTCTTTGGTTGTAGTTTTTCTTTCTTCCTTTCCCCGTGATTTATATGAGTGCATAGGAAAATTTGCAATGGTCAGAGACCAGAAAGTTCCTCTATTGTAATTCTCTTCCTTTTTTTTTTTTTTTCCCTAACAGATGTACCTTTTTTTCCTCTCTAGATGTCTTTCAAGCCCCTATTTAAACTACTGGGGTTTTTTTCCACTGCCTTCATGATACTTTAAATGTTTCAGCCTCCTTAGATGCAAAGTAAAAAGTTAAGAATGCAAGGTGACCTGTTTCAAAATCAAAAGAAAACTAATAGAAACTGATTGCTCTTGAAATAGAGATATATAACTTCCAAACCTCAACAATACAGGTAGGTTACATTTCAAAGGGAAATACTTAATGTGCGTCCTCAAGGCCACCTAACACACAATTATGGCATTATCTAATTTGGTACATATTTAATTTGCAGTTTACAACTGTATATAAGCTTATCACACATTATAACAAAGTGGACATTTAATCATCGTATCTAAAAAAGGCACATAATGCAGAATAACCTCACCTCTTTCAAGACAAATTTAATTAAATTTTACTCCTACAGAAGTCGACAGAAATCTTTGTACTTTGCAGAATAGGTCTAACTGTGATAATTTACAAGAGATATTCATATTGTTGTATTCCTAATGATCTAGTTTCATTATCTTGCACAATAATTTGGAGGTATTTTCTATTTTAAAGTGGTGATTTTCTACCTTGTAATGTCAATGGTATAAATTTTATGTACCATACCACATGGCAAGACAAAGTATTTTGAAGGCTTTGCTCTAAGCTATGTTTTTATCAGAGGCCCATCATTTCAGATATACTGCTGTAAATGAAAATTATTAAATCGGTATTTTACAGCTATAAGTTACTAGAGAACAAATTGCACTTTACAGTGATGTGTTTTCATTGGCATTTTAATAGAAGTTGTTATTTAAAGACAGAATTCTGAATAGGATTTGCAAACTATATATGTTTTCTGCTCTTCACTCAATAATTTATCACAACACATCACCTCTTAAAGTACAAGCAATATGCATAACTTAGAAGCTTAATTCATTTGCATTCCATCTGAACTTAAGAGCACTAAAACCAGTAATTGATTTACCATACCGGTAATCATAAAGCAAATAATGAAAATACATTAAATTAAATTTTACCTTTAATGGAAAGGTTTAAGTCTGAATCTTTCATATATGTTAACAAATATCTATTTATCCATATATCCAAAATAAGGGGCATAGTAGGGATAAACTGCCGTACTTCATACATGGTTTCACAAAAGAATCTGTTATAAAATAAAACCAGGTCCTTGGAATTTTGGGCCAAATATTTAATTAAAAGCCTTTTTTTTTTTTTTAAACACAAATCTAATTTTATTCTTGGGTAATAAGGAGGAGAAGCAGTTATTTTAATAAAATACATCACTCTTTTGTTGCACTTGATGATTTTTCTTGCTGTAGATGGCACCTCATGCTAATTGAAATTCTAGCTTAGTAGGCAATAGACATTGCAAAACCTACAAGAACAAAATGTCCCTTTGGGTCATGAGCAATTTATGGTAAAGCGACACAAAATGGTGAGTTTCTGAGAGAGAATTAGTTTGTACCCCACCAATAACTGTTTCAAACCAGATGCCCGTGCTGCAATATATCAAATTCAGAGTATCTATAGGAGCTACTACTATCTCTGAATTCCAAAATTTACTGCAGTTCTGTGGTAGATGGTTACTTATAAATTATTTCCTGTTACGTGACCCTTTTTCAGCACCATGAAGAGTAGGAGGTCCTGACTTCTCTGAGTGTCTTCCAGATCAGTTTCTTTTCATTCTAGTCCAAACCATGACAGAATTTAAAAAATATAAATAATTAGTAACTAGTTGATGTACTGAAGAGGATACAGGGAAAAGCGACAAGACTGACAGAATTTTAGAAGGGATAATCTATGAGGAAATTTTGAACAAACTGAATTTGTTTAAGGTTGAAAATGAAAGATAACATGATTAGTCTTTGAGAAGGAAAGAAAAGTGTGCAGAGGACAGCAAGGTACTGTTCACCACGTCTATCAGATGCAGGGCAAGAAGAACCAGTTTAATTTGCAATGAGTACGATTTAGATCAAATATTAGCATAAATATTCTAACTACAGGAGAAGTTATATTGCTTGGTAGAGCTGGCAGAGTTATAATTATTCTGTGTTTTTAAGAAAGCATTGGGCAGGAAATGTGTATGGCCTGTCTAAGTATGTTGGATTTTAATTCTAAACTGCTAACTGTGAAAGTCTATTTTTTGATGGCCCAAACTTATGTGTTTAAAAATACCCTGATTTCTAAAGTTCATATTATGAATCATTTTATGATTTCATATTTATAAACAGTTATTCAAGTCACCTATCCAAAATGGAATCACTCAGACTCATCTGTCACTGTCTTGACTTTATAATGAAGGGAAAAAAATTCAGACAACAACAACTAAAAAAGACATAAGATACATCCAGATGAACCTTGTGAAAACAAGGAGACCACAAGGCCAGGGTATGGCCACATTTAGGTTCTGAAATCTAGATATTTACTAAAACTCACCCATATATATGGAGATTGCATCTGTTAACCCAAATTTCTAATGTTTTCTTGTATGTACTAAATGAAGGATATTTAAGGTATATGAAAACATTTATTAAACTTAAAATATACTGTTTCACCGTAGGATCACACATCTTCAAGCAATTTGTTCTATCTACAATGTCATGCACAGGACAACCTATTTGGAGTTATGTGGAGATCAACTAGTAAGAGCAAAAAACAGTAACTACCAACTCTAGCAGAGATAACATCAAATTAGTTCTAATGAGTGATTTACATGCTAATTGACTAGTTTTGTAGCAGTATCAAATGGAAAGAGATATTAATTTCCCCAATCTTTCCTCAAAAAATTAATGGTCAAAAAAAGAATCATGTAAAACAGGTAATCACTTGTTAATTGATCTGCTACCAGTACTGTATGAAACATAGAGCAGCACATCTGCTACGGAACCTTGAGAATATATTTGTTAAGCTGTACCTTGGGATAAGCTGCAAAGATGAGCACCCAAATATTTATTACAGGAACAGAAAGTGTTGACGGCTCATTAGTGAGCTAAGTGTACATCCTCTGTGAACCTAGAGATACCTGCACACACTTCAAGATATGTGAATATGACAAAGACCCCACCAGATAAGTCACCACAATGTTTGCTGTGGAAAGCTTTGTTCTTGCAAAGGAAAAAACAATACATAGTGTGAACTAAAATTTCCTTCAACTGAAAGAAAAATCTCTGATGAGGACAGGCATGAATGTGCTCTGAGACTCCAAAACCTAGCTTTCATAAGGTTGGCTGAGTAGATTTTTTTTGTCCTCTCAGAGTTTGCCTTGTTTTCTTCAAGTTATTAAAGGTCATTAAAATCCATTTTGCACACTGGCGTGCATAAGCTTTACTTTTCATTTCTCAAGGCTCAGACAACCTTCATTTCTATAAAATGGTAGAAAAGCATAAAGAGTAACCTAGGAGGTAACATGCAAATGTTCGTGCTGTGTATTTGCACATCAGTCTCTGGCATGCTTTTAAAGCACATTGCTTCTTCATAAATACAATAGGATCTGAGCATGGAGCCGTAAAGAGGGAAGAAGAAGAGGAAAGAAATACAGAGTGGTTTGAGTGCATATCCAATAGGTTATTTTTTCTGTGCTTGGCAAACAAGAATTGCAGAAAGCTTTTATGACTTTTAGCCTTTGCATTATACCTTTATGAGTGACTGTGCAGAAGAAGTTTTGTTCAGGGAATAATATCCAAACAAACAAAAGACATGCAGCATGAGAATGCTCTGGAATTTGAAAGAGGTTGAAGAAATTAAAACAACAAAGACCCCGCATGACTCAAGCAACTCAGCCATTCTACATTCTTTAAATATACCAAATTAGAGCACATTAATCAAGTAGTGAACAGGTGAAGAGGATACCCTGAATAAATGTCTAGCCAGAATTGAAGACTGTGGAGGAATCTGTTTTTATGGTCTATATTAGCAATAGTAAATGATTTCAGCATTCAGGGAAATATGATAGAATTTAGTGGTCTACCGTTAACTTAATTTTCAATTAGATAAATTCTATCTACATTTACAGTCTGAGATGGAATACAGAATAAGGCTGCCAGATGCTGAATCTGATTTAAAGCAAATACAATTCAGAAGTAGCATTCACAGGGAAAATATTACTTTTATTTTTCATATCAGTCTTCAGATGTAACTCATCAGAAAAAGGGCAATAGGAACAACACAGAAATGATTGTGATCACCCAAAATAATCAACAGAAACAACCTGTCTTGAGTTGCACTAGTGTAAATGGTGTGTGGAAAAAGAACTGTGTTGTCATTACATGGCTGATAACAGTTACCTGATCTTGATGCACACATATCACAGCAGAAATCAGCAACATAAAAAAGGACATGAAAAAAAGAAAAGTGAAAGATCAAGTAATATAATTTGTTCAACCTTTGTAAGGCCCAAGGACAAGAAAAAAGATTAAAAGCAGGGAATATTAATGAAGAACCTAGTTTTTTTGTTATCAGATGAGGACAAAATCATTGGGCCATTGAAGCCCCTAGCCATTATCTAAGGATACAGTAGGGAAGAAATCCATTTGATCTGAGGACATTCTTTATAGTTTGCCCTTGCTTTTGGAAGCAGAAGTCACTAGACTCTTGGGGAGGCTTCAGTTCAAAACACGCAGCATAGCTGTAGTCCCAATTACACAGGGAATGGCGAGAGGAAAGATGTCAGTACAAGGGCCTGAAAATTATTTCAATGAGAGTTCAATGTGTGTTTATCTGAATTTCTATTAAAGAGCAATTTCAGAGATTCAGGCTAGATCTTTAGCTCTACTTTAATGGAAACTTCTCCTTTTCTTTGACGATTACCTCTGCATTAAGGTTGCACTTTTACTCCTTCCTTCAGTGACAATGGTGAATGAACTATATTCCTGCCATCCACAGCTACCTCTGCCATCAACTGCAGGCTGTTTTTCAATTTTATTTTTCTCTCCTGTTTTATATTCCTTTGGTCTTTTTCCATTATGCTGAGTAATGCATAGGCCAGAAGGACGCGTGTGGTATGATGAGACTAGTACTCTGTATTTAGTAGTGCTTTATTAATACTTTTATTTTATTATATGATCTTTTTTCTCCTTTTCACAGGCTTCCACATAAAGCCTCCAAAATTACCTGCTGCAGCTAAAGCTCAGCTGATTACTTTGGAAATAAGAGTAAAATCTCTACAGACTTTGACAATACACATATTTTGCTGGCATGTGTAGATACATGTACATTTTACTCTGCCACTTAGAGAAAATGAGACTAAAAATGTTTAACTATCTAATGTCTTGGATAAGGGGTACAATTAGCTATTGTTTACAATGTATCATACATACACTATAAAATACTGAAGAAATGTTTTTTCTTACTACACCTTTCAAAACCTTTAATCAATGAATGAAAAAAAACATTCCAGTTTCCAGTTCTTTTTTTTTTATTTCCTTTATAACATTAAGTTGGAAATGGCCAATCCGATCTGTCCCTCTAACTCTCTAAGGGAAAATATCTTCATCTTCTCTGTCTTGACAGAAGGAGCCCACCAAATCAATGCCTGAGTCTTTTCGAAACTCTACCAATGGCAAATGTAAAATCTTCCTAATGTAAGAAACTGAAACCATAAGACAGAAAACTGAAGACAGATCAAACTTTTTATTTTTTACTATATTCTTTATCAATATGCCTTGAGGGGAGATCTTTTACTAAAAATTGAGCCATATAGAAGACAGGATGTTACAAAGAAGTAGTAAGGAAATAATTAGGTTCTAAGTGTTCAGAAGAGTTGAAGAAATTAGTATGAGAGCATTGCTGTGTTAATGTAAGAACATGGAATCAAAAGGGAGTGAATGTCAATTGTATTTTATTTCCTTTAACATCAGTGAAGTTAACAAAGTTATAAGAAGATGTCATATGTTGAAAACCTTTGTGATTTTATGTAATTGCAGATATTTTTAAACTAATCATCAATATTTATGAGAAGGGAAGGAAAGAAGCAAAATAATTTTGCATGAAGAAATCCCTTTTCTTTCCAGAAACTTTCTGAAACTGGTCTCATCATGTAGTAGCTGATTAATATCCCTACCTGAACAGGTCTCCCTGCGGTCAAGGTCTCCAGAGTACCTGCCTACCCCTAATATCACACTACTTCCCCAATGACTTAAAGTTCATATTTCGTTGTACTATGTCTCATTCCTGTGAGTACTTTAAGCCCAATTATGCACAGAAAAAGCAGTCAAGCTGTAGGTAAAATTAACAGCAAATCCCTGCAGAGTATATGACAAACTCATAAGTTGAAGTTTGTTCAAGTATGATGTTAATATCATTACAAACAACTACCACATCTTCAAAAATCTTTGATTCTTGGAAATAAAACATTAATAATAAAAAGTCTCAATTTTTAAAGCATAGTTCAACTTTTTCTAATTATTATGTAAGCCACAGAGAAAATTAATTTTTTGACAGAAGTCCTAGAAAAAGCAGGGACTAGAGCAGTTCTTCATTTGCCATAACACACTAGAGATTACGTCTGGCTCCTCTAGAAGCAACAGGTTTAGATTACCGCTAAATGTAGCATAATAGACTAGATAGTTTGTTTCAATCTGGAAATTTTCTATTATCCTTTGTTCAGAGTGGACCAGATGTCTGTTGTTTTGTTAAGAATTAACTTTGTAATTGCTTAAAAAAATACTTAGCATACCAAGGCCACATGTCTGGCACAGGTGCATTTTAACTGCTCTGTTGTAAGTTTCTATAATTAATAACTAGGATTATGGATGTTCAGCCAGGGTTTTTTTTTTTTGTGATTTTGTTTGTTTGTTTGTTTTTTTTTTTTGAAGGCTACTTGCCAACTCTATTAAAAAGGAGAAAGAGGAAAAAATAAAAAGATTGAGAACTGCAATTGCTAAGCATCAGATCAACACTTTATGCATTGTAACCTAAGATTAGTTTACCCATAAAATAAAATGTATCAACTCTGAATATACAGAGAGAATTAACAGGGAAAATTAAAGTTAAGTACAGACAGAATTCACTACTTTGATAACATAGACCATGGAATAACAGAAGTTTTCTGATTCTCATGGTTATTAAAATGTGTATAGTTTTGTAGGAGGTGCTCACACTCACTTGGCAGTAGTTTATCCTTTTTTAGAAAAAAAACCTTAGAAAAATATCAAACCCAACAGTTATAAGAGGAAAGGTCAAGAAAAGTATTAGAAAACGGACTCAACTTTCTAATTGATTGATGTAGTCAACTCATCTACATGGATATATGAACAAACTGCTAACCGTAAACCACAACTGATTCATTATTTCTTCCTCTTTCATATACTTCGTATAGAATTTCTGTTTAAATACACACAGAAGATATGCATTAGCAAGCATTTAAGCTTTGTCACACGACAGGCCTATGAGTGTGTCCTGCTGGATACTGGGGACAGCATCCATGCTTCCATCGTGAGTCTTACCTTTCCCAAAGGAAAAAGTCTAGAAGAAGAAGCCTTGAACTGTCCAATAAGCTAGTGTAGGTATTCATAAACATTATTCATTAAATATCATACAAAGGAGAGCTACTTCTCTGGAAGAGTAAGGAAGCTGAAAATTCCTGTGGAAGGGCAGGCACTCAGAAAAACAAGAAAAATTCTATGCTGAATGGTCACATCTCCATCAGACGCAGTTCTCCAACAGTGGGGAAAAACTTCATCTCTCCCATATTGGGTCCTACTTTGCTTTTTTCACTGTAGTGCTGTTCACTTGTACATTCAGTGAAGAAGCTATAATTTGAGTTGATGTAGGAAGAGATATTTAGGATTAGATGTTCCTCTTGATGCCCTGAGCTCAATTTTCATCTGATGGTCTAACCTCAAGAAGAAACAGATCTCTATAATTTTTCTGTCTTTTTGTCTGATGGGCTGAATCTAAAAAAAGTAAATTTGTACACAAAGTACAGAGCAAAATCTAAACTAATTTTTTTTCCAATACATTACAAACCCTCTTCTCCAAGGCTTCAGTTCTTAAGAACTTATCTTTACAAAACAAAGAAAAAGTCTTGCAAATAGAACCTAATTTTGGGGTTCTCTTGACTTCTAGATACTTTCCTTTGCTATTCTAGAATCTTCTTAATTTACATCTAATACCCAAAAAAGGAGAAAATATTTACTATAATTTATATTTATTGTTTAAACACCTACTTGATGCTTTTGAATCTGTTGAACTTAGCTGGTTTATCTCTGAGTGATGTGTGTACAAGTGAATGACAAAGCAAGTTTCAGAGCAACAAAAAACAAAAGCCATCATAATCTTTGAAAGGGCTTTCATCAGCTTCAGAAGACTGGATTAGGTATCAGGCCAGCAAAAAGACCAAGAATAAACACAACAGGCAAGAGAAAAAGGCAAGCAGAAATACACTCAAGAATTGAGATACAATTATGTTGTATCTCAGGAGAGTTGACAGTCCCCTATATCTCTGAACCTCATTAAATTTTTCTTTGCAAAGAGCTAATCATGTTTATATTAAAGTGTATTTAAAATACTGGTTTTCTGATTGAGCATTTGCTCTTTTAGGCAGGACTACAAAAGATGGTAACCAATAGGAATCATAACCTAAGGCCTGGTAGGTTTATTTTGGGAGGGGGGAGGGAAGGGTTGTTGTGGAGAAATCTTTTTTAAAAATAGCTTTTCAAATTAAAATAATCTTCAAGTTTCAAAATATCACCAAAATGGTCATCAAAACAATAAGGGATTGGAGATCTCAGCCAGAATGTTGTGCAGAGCTGATCAAAATAGCTTTCAATGATGAAAAAAATTTTTATTAAAGAAATATAAATTCACAGTATAGCTATGCCTGGGGAAAGCAGAAATATTTGTTAATATTAAAAAAAAAAAACTCACAATTTTAAAAAAGCATATTAATTGTAATATTAATTATCTTAAAATATATTCCAAATACTTCAAATTTTGTGTAATACAAAAGTGTATGTTCTTATACTAGAACACATTTTCATGGTTTCAAAGAAATTCTCAGGTCATCATTATGAAGGAGTTACACATTGGTTTAAATTTCTGTTTTTCACTTTCACTTTCATCTTAAACATTTCTTAAGGTCAGAGGCCAGATGTAATTGCCTTAAGTAGGTCATGTGGCTTATAAGGACCAATACAGCATCATGAAATAATCAAGGGTACCACAACAGAATGCAGTGCAGTTTCATATAGGTACTGCCATTTATTGTTCTCATAAACTTTTCAGGAAAATGCAGAACTATATATAAGCTTTCTCACCTATGTCTGATATATTCTGTTGACCTCCCTTTAGAACTTCCATAAGATCCCTTACATCAGAGTCTGTAATAATTCTGTTTGTCATTACAACGTTAAGTACTTACTTAGCAAATCAATATGTTATGACAACAGAAATGTTTTTGTAGCCCTGTGATTTGTTGCCTAGTGGTGGTTAAATCTTCCTTAATTGGCATATCTGTTTTGAGAAGTAAATATACTATTGTAGCAAGATGAACAGTAGCAATATTGAAGGAATCCTAAAAGTAAAACTCTATCATCAGTCAATACCTTTTGACTTGTCAGTGATCTTATGTCTTTAGAAAATTATTGTTTTTATGTACTGACCAGCTTTTGTTGTTGTTACAGGGTTTAAAATTTATGATATTTAAAGCCTGTACTTATTACAATAGAATTAGTTTCATGCTTGACATTTTAAATGCCAGGCATGAAAGTAGAAATAATATGGATTAATATATACCCTTACAATCATTTGAACTTCAAACACACATAGTCATGTCAAAAGTGTATACCATGGAGCTCCTTATTTGTCATAATACAGTGTAATTTCACTTCAAACATCATGGGCTTTGTTTGCAAAGTATGATCTCCAAAACACAATGCTACAAAAATTGAATAGTAGTTCTGTATGAGTTTTTTCAACACACAGTAGTATACACTGAAAGTGTAGTAACTCTTTCCTATATTGAATATATTCTTTGGGGGTTAAAGGAATAATAGTCAAGATTTACCTTCTTGATAAACACAACAGTCACATTTTACATCACTAACTCAGAATGAGGTATTTAAAGATACTCTTTGATACTGGCTCAATTGCAAATTCTGTTTATTATCAGTAAGAACCCTCTCCTCATCACTCCAAAACACTGAAACAAAATCAGAACTGGGAACAACTTTGTGCAAATCTATTCCTTCACCACAAAATGAAAGGAGTGGGGATTTTATGAGGTCTGTTAGAGCTGAGAGCATTGTATTCAACTTCATGTGGACCACTCTGAGATCCTCTATAAAGAAAACAATCTAAGGAGATAGAAAGTGAAGTTATACCTATAGCTGCCAATACCTGACATTCAAAACCAAGTATAATTGGCAGGTATGATGAGATTCCTGTGGTTACGTGGGAGAACCCCATGCCCATACCTCTCAAAGGTGCAAAATAATTTCTGTGAAAGTAGTTGCTACCACCTTCTTTTGAGCTCCTCTCTGAAAGGCAACAGCTCAGGATACTTGCAGACTCCAGAATTCAGATTTGGCAGCTAGTGTCTTCTGCATGGACAGAGTCTGGGCACCTCCTGAATTCCCCATCTCGTGAGCATGAAGGGTTGCAGCCCCTCACTCCTATCTCCTTGAGTTTGAAACTACTGGGAGGTGGGAGAAAGAAGCTTCTGCCTTTCACAAAAGCAACATATTTCCAGCTCACCTGATGAGGAAAATTTTTCTTTCTTGACAACACACCTGCCAACCGAATATCATTAGAAAAATGAAAAAAAACAAAACTATCAGTGTGAAAAAGGAGCATAACTTGGAAAAGAAACAGAAAGGAAAATTGGCAGCTATGTATTACACCAACACTTACTGTCAGAGTCCCACATTTGGTATCTTTTACAACCAATAAATTATTTTCTCCACACAATGTTTCAAACAACACAATATATTTATTCAATACTACCCTGTATGTCCAATGAGGAATAATGTGTGTTACAAATTCAGGGACTTTATTTATACCAGTAAGGATCGATCTATCTGGTAACAATGCCAAAGGATCTTTGTAAAAGCAAGAACAACAGATTTTTTTAATTGAAATTCAGAACTAAATATAGATGTGACCTATATGTCTGGTGCCGGTTTTGTATTATCCTTGTGGGCTTCAATGAGCATCTCTGGTGTCCCAACGTCAGTAAATCCCTGCTGCATTACAGCATTGTACTGTCCTGCCTGAGTTCTGTGGTCTTCTAAGGTAAACTGCTAAAAAACTTGCACGGATTAGAGGTGACTTCAGACCTGTTCTGAATGACAGCCTGCTGTCTAGTCCAATTCACAAAATAATCGCAAATCATTTCTACTCTCTTTTGGGTTTGACAACTGACAAGTGTGAAGGTGAAGTCGTGATTTGAAGGTAAGTGCGTTCTAAGGAAGAGATCAAAATAGGAAAGCCTGAAAAAATTAACTAGATTTTTTTACCTGAGTAAGAACCAGTCAAAGAGATTAAGGGAACATGCCAAACAGTCTATAGCATATGAGCTAGAAAACATTGAACTACCACTTTTTTTTTTTTTTTTTTTTTT